>JASDQU010363519.1:0-11672 GCA_032191745.1 Picea mariana
CCATCTTCATCATATCAATGACAACTCATTGATCCATCTTCATCTATGCATTCTCATCAAGGACAATACATATTATATTACATCAATCATCAATCAATCAATCCTTTGACATCAATCAATCACTTGACATCAATCAATCAAACCATTGGCATCAATGACAACATGATCCAACAAAGGGCATGTTAGGGTCTTACCCTCACCTCCCTACTTTAAGGGTACTTAAGAGTTAGTCAATTAATGTATGAAGCCGTCCTCTTTGATAAAGTCCCATTAGATAGTTAGTGGATAGTTACTTGTAAAAGGATTGTCTTTATTAAATAAGACCCACTAGGTGGTTGGTACTCATTAATGATGGGACAACAAGTAGTGAGGGTTCTACCATTAAGAATCTATTTATAGAGCTAGAAATCTATGGAATATTTTATCAAGTGTTATTGTCATTGGAACTCTACTCTTTGAGAGGTTTCCCTACCTTAACAAGCTCATGAACATTGATGTCTTTTGGAAATCATTAATACAAGGATTATATTTGACATGTTTCATCTCATTGTCTCTTATATCTACTTTTATGCATTTATATTTCTCTAAACACCTTGTTACATTTATGCATTTATATTTCTCTAAACACCTTGTTTTTTATTCAATCTTAAAAGTTAAGGATCACTACACTTCAAATTTTAATGTTAAGATCATATGCATGAAAAAATTTAAGATAATCATTGATGTATGATCTTAAGTAAGTATTTGCCTTTTAATATTAATTTTTAAATATAATATTGAGATGTAATATAAATATTTAACGTGTAACATTGATAAAATCAACATTATGATTATAAAATCTTAAAAAAGAACTTATCTTCCAATTCATAATTCATATGGCAATAATACCCTTAATGAAGAGGTCCAATTTTACAAAGTGAATCATTAGTAGTTGGAAAACTTATTATGGTCCTTGAAAACAAATGTACAAATGATGAACTCTAACATATATATATATATATAACATTTTAGTTGGCTTAATTATTCTATATGGTTGTGAAGCTCAAGCTAGTAGATCTCTTGACACGAGACTTAAAATAAAATCGAGCAAATCTAAAAATGTTATAGAACTTATAATTTTAAAATTAAATGTAATACTCCTTACCTTGTTCTCTTGATTAAAGTTGGTTGTATTTATGTGGAGTCTAAATCTATGATTAGACACCTAGAATATAAACATAAGTTTCTCAAGTTTAACAAAGATAGGCTCCTTGTTATTGCTTCTAGTGTGAAGAGTGTTTCCCACCACAAGCTCAAGAGAGGTTGGGCTAAGTATTTGGAAGCTTGGCATAACAATTGGAACTTAAAATGTCATAATCAAATTAATTATATTGATAATATTAAATCTTAGATCCTCACAAAATTTAAATATGAGACAACAAAATAATTAATCAGAGGAAAGTTGAAATACTTTGGAAATCCAACATATGAGATATCATTTTAGGGAGTAAAATAGTTGATCTTAAAAATGATGTCTCATACTACAGAGATTTAATAACCTAATTTGATTGATCAAAAATATTTTCTCAACATTATGAGTTTAAAAAATAAAAATAAATACCATATTAAATTAAGGACCAGCATAACTTGCACAGTGAAACTAGTTATTGGACTAATAAAAAAAAACAACATGAGATGGATGAATTAGTAGGATTTGTGAGACAACAAGATTTTAAAATGAACAATGTTTATTTGTATTGTACCCCACCTCAATAATATAAAGTGTAACTTTACTTAGTTTCAAAAATTTATAACTTAAAAAAAACATAATAATCATGACCTTCATAGTGAAACTAGTTATCGAACTAACCCAAAAAAAACAACCTAAGAAGAATGAATTAGTAAGATATGTGATGCAACTAAATTTGAAATTGAACAATATTCATTTTTATTGTACCCTACCTTAATAATATAAGGTGTAACTTTACCTAGTTTCAAAACTTTATGACTTAAAAAAAACATGTATAATGATCATAGAACTTTCTTTTTACCATATTCAATTATAGAAAATGAAGTGTTAAAGAATATAACTTGTTAATTTTAAAATAATGGTAAATATCATCATCATATGTTTTATTTTTATTAATATTTTATTTTATATTAATATATTACAGCTTGAGTGGGCCTAATGGTTAAGAACATGTGTTTCCTCTTAAGAGGTTACAAGTTCAAATCCAAAGGGGGTAGGGTATGTATACCTCCGTAGACTTTACTAGTCAAATCGTTGGGCGGAGAAGGGTCCCTTGTCTCACAAACAAAAGGATATCATACACCAATTTGATATGACTTGGTCATGACCTTAAAAATAAATTATTATTATTATTATTATTATTATTATTATAAAATCTAAAATCTCATTTCATATTTGCTTATGATAGAAATATGATAGAATAATTACAATAGATATATCACTAGAAAATGAAAATCAAGCATTTCTCAATTTTCTACCATTAATATATTTTCATCATTTTAACATTTACCAAAACTAAGACCTTATACCCCTTCCTCACGTTTCTCTTGTGTTGAAAATAAATAAATTTTAATATAAAAGAAAAGTAATTTACTAACTTTTAAATAATTTTAAAAAAATCCATATATTTTATAAATTAATTAAATTTTAAATATATTTTATTAATAATTTTATTCCTAATTTATACAAATTTATATATTAATTAATATTTTATGTTTAATACCAACATTATTCTTTAAATCATTATTTATTTACCAAATTAAAATTTCCAACTTATATATTATTTAACCTCTCTTTTTTTTTAAAGTTCACAAATAGATTCTTATTATATTTTTAAAATAACATATAGACCAAAAACTCTGGTTGTTGGCTTACCACTCGAGAAACCAGACCAATAACAAAATTAGATAGCATCTAACCAAAAATATTGTTTATAACAAGTCCAAAAAAACTTAAAAACATTTCTGATAATATGGCTACATGTTTATAGTTGATACTTCATGTCATTTCAAAAAGAAAAAATAAGAGAACAAACTTCATGGGGTTGAGGGCCCCTCTCCTGAGGTCTAAGGGTGAGTCGAATGAGTTGCCTGGTGTCCCAGAGGGTAAGCCGAATGAGTTGCCTAGTGTTCTGGAGGATGAGCAGGATGAGTTGCCTGGTGTCCTGGAGGGTGAGCCAGATGCCATGCTGCTTGAGGGAGGCGAGCGAGGATCTCATGAACCATCAAATGGAGGTCGTTGAGATGAATTTGGACCATGTTTTGTGTGTCCTCTCTGGTTTGAATCATTGGCCTAGAAGAGTCTTAAGGTGTCAGTATAGTTCGATTGTCTGCCAATAGCATGTGTCCCTGCGTTTGGTATGGTCGACGTCTGGAACCCAGTGAATAGTGGTCTCGGCTACTTCTGTGCCTATAGTCATCTCGTGTTCCTCACTGAAAGTATCTTTCGCTTCCTCGAGAGCTCTTTGGAAACGTTGAAAGGTGTTCATAGTGAAGTTCCTAACGATGTTGAAAGCCTCTTTTTGGACCCAAGATTCTGGAACTCCCTCCTCCTTATATCGCGAAGAGGAAGCTCTTGGGAAGCCAGAGCCTTGTCTATAGCCAGGGGAATAGCCATGTCTGGGGGCCATGGTGTCTATGATAAGAGCTCGAATTGAAGGCTGGTACCAAATTGAGAGAGTATTTCCTGGAGATCCCTCGTTGTCTACGAAGGAGAACTGGAAGGTCTGAGCCAGGATCTCGAGCTGCAGTGTCGGCATGAAAAATTCACCAAGTGTCCCATTCCAACACTGAGGAGGGGGGCTCGTCATCTAGGAGTTTAAAATAGGGGTAATGGAGTATCTTGGAGTCCTCGTGACTCACCATTACTTGCATTTATTTCTGATTTCTCCCCACCTTGCTGGCTCTTCCTTGGGCCTCCTCCTATATCCTTTGCCTCATGGGAGAGATTTCAATATCTACTTTGATCATCCTCGAGAATTAGCACCTTTCTTAACTTCCTTAACTATTGTTTATGGGTGTCAACGTAGGCTTCCCTACTTCCCTTATTATATGGAATTCAGGTTTTCTTGACATGTTGCATGGGGCTTTGGTACTTGTTCTTTGTAGTGAGTTGGTGGGGGATCTCAAGGTCGAGCTGTTGGAGCTCTTCCCCAGGATGCTTTGGAGAGATCTCCCATGTTAAATGTTGTTGGGGCCAACTCAAGGCACGGTCTTTTAGATTGTAGTCTTTGTTAATAGTTGGAAACCAGACGTCGTTTGATCGACAGAGGGCCTTGTGGATGTCTATTTGGTCACGCACTGGAGAGGAGGAACGATATGCATGGTCATTAATTATCCCTCTATTGGTCTTAGAAATCCCATCTCCTAATTTATCTCGCCTTTGCTTTGCTTCCAAGAGGGGTTGTGTATTTCTCATTGGTATGAGGTTGATGTCTCCAACTACTTCTATGCCTGTCAGTTGAGTTGTCTGCTAGTCCGTAGGGTTGCTTAGGTGGCAGGTGTTGAATAGGATATGCAGCACGTCATCTTCATCCTCCAAGATTTTGACCGCTTGAAAAGTCGAGTCTTGTCTATCTCTTGTTGGTATTTCTCCCAAGTTTTTTTTCTCGCGGGTCGTCTCTACCACATGGTTGAGCCATGTGATGTTGTACCTTCTTCCTTCCTGAGGTTTTGAGTGATTCTTTGACTCAAGCTTCAGGGAGAGAAGGTATTGTCTGGCTATTGATTCGCAGGCTTGCGCGAGATCCTCCCCCACTTAGGGTGTCCACGCTCTATCTCACGAATCCTCCTTGATCCTGTAAATTTCATTTGCTATCCAGTCTGCTAATTTATTTGTCCAGTGCTTCACGTGACTTGGGATAATGACAAGCATGGAGGATAGCATTTGTTGAATGGTGTCCAAGATAGCCTCCATTCACCAAATTTTTGAGGTTTTTGAAGTTGGGGTGCCTTGTTCTATTTTTTTGAACATGTTAATCACAATCTAGGAATCCCCTTCTATTATTATCTTCTTATACCCTTGCGACTCGACTACGTGGAGTTGTTCTTATAGCGCCTGGAGTTCAGCTGGATTGTTGGTGTTTATCCCTATTTGAACCCCACATATTCTCAATATTCTTCCTTTGATGGATTTGAATACACCTCCACACCCTTCCTGTCCCAGATTTCCTTTTGAGGCCCTATCAAAGTTCATCTTTACAAATCATTCTGGGGGGGGTTTCCACTGAGAGGTCGAGGATGGGAGGGACAAAGATGGTTTCTTTCTGAAGGAGGCTAGGATGGCGCAGAGGTTGAGGCTTTAGATTATTGATAGCTCAAGTGACATGCCATGCCAGTCTTTGTCTACCTAGGGATGGGACAAAATTGTTTCCCTGATAGAGGAGTGGAATTTATTCCAGAGCTCTTATGGCGGCTGGGATTGGAGCTTAAATACCCTATGGTTTTTCTCCTTCCAAACTTTCCAGGTTAGAAACCTGGGTAAGATTATCCACACTTTATTGACTATGGGGTTTTGCATTAAAGTTGAGGGCCAATATTCGATGGTTTTCTTTATGGAGCTCTTGATGTGGCTAAAGCACCTAAAGAGGAGTGCCTGAAGGGTCCATAGATTTTCTATATAGGTACATGTTTTGAAGAGATGCTCTGCATTTTCCTCGTGCATCTGGCATAGAGGGCATCGAGAGGTGCTGAAAAAATCTCATTTGCAGAGGTTGTCTCAAGTGAGTGCTCTATTTAGGACTAGCATCCAAAGGAAGGTCAAGACTTTCAACCAGAGACCTGGTTTCCAAATCTTGACCCAGATTTGAGCCTGAGGATATTTGTTGTTCTTGGAGGCTATCTCATAGGCTTCTTTCGTTGAGAAATTTTCTGGAGAGTTGTTGCCCCATCTTAGTTGGACCTGTTTTTTGGAGCTACGAATTTTCCTTTTGTTTAGTTTCTCGAGGAATTCTTTTGTAAGGATGTTATATGTTTCTCCTCTCCAGCCTTGGAAGGGGAGCCAATTCCTCCAAAGATCGGAATTTGTTTCTTCCACCCAATATTGATAAACTCTAGTCTTATTCTGGGTTGTCATTCCATCTTGGAATCTGAGAAGAGAGGGTTGGTCCGCAAGTCTGTGGAGTTGTTGCCAAGAATCCTCCCAGAATAAAGCGTCCATTCCATTATTGATTTCCTAGAAGCAATTTTCTTGAATTAAGTTTCGGGTTTTCCAGGTTAGGTTCCAGAGGCATGAACCTGAGGGGCATTGTTCATTCTGATAATCTAGTTGGTTTGTTGATTTTGCGCGTATTTGATTTTCCATAGGTTGACCCATAGACAGTGGGGGTTAGTCAGCCAGTGCCACCATATATTATTCCCAAGGGTGTGGCTGAGGGTTTCTATATCTCTCAAGCCTAGGCCACCTTTCAGTTTTGGCAGACATAAAGTTTCCCACGCCACCCGAGCCCATTTCTTCTTTTTTTTGAGCTACCCCATAGGAAGTCTCTTTGGAGATTCCTCATTGCTTTAAGAATATATTTTTGGGCTTCTATAACTGAGATATGATAGACATGCATTGCTTGAAGGACCAATTTGATGAGGATGAGTCGACTGGCTATGTTGAGAGAATGAAATGACCAGTTGCTTATTTTTTTTCCATGTTGTCTAGGAGGTCCTCCCAAATTGTTTTATTTTGGGAATTTTCTATGAGGGGAACTCCTCGGTAGTGAGACAAACGATTTCTAGTTTGGAACCCTAGGAGACATGTTAGGTGACGTTGGATTGGTTGGGGGTGTTGAAGAAGAAGATGTTGGATATCTCTTCGTTGACGCACATACCAAAGGCTTCAGAAAAGTCTTTGAGGACTTGCTTGATTGTTGGGGATTATTTTAGAGTTGGAGAGTCCATTAGCATGTTGTCATCCACAAATTGTTGATGTGAGGCTAGGGATTCTTCTCCATGGAGAGAAATCCATTTCCAGTTTCCTATCTTCACTTCTACCTTGATAGCTCTTCCCAAGCCTTCTTCCATCAGGATAAAGAGGAAGGGTGAGAGGGGGGCTCCCTGATGGATGCCTTTGGAAGGGGAGAAGATCGGGGAGGGGGAGACATTAACCAAGATAGAGAAGAAGGTATAGGAGAACAGAGAGTGAATCCATTGTATCCATATTTCATTGAAAACAAACACAACCATAATTTTGAGGATGTATGTCAAGTTTAGATTGTCAAAGGCTTTGGAGAGGTCTAGTTAGACAATNAAAACAAACACAACCATAATTTTGAGGATGTATGTCAAGTTTAGATTGTCAAAGGCTTTGGAGAGGTCTAGTTTGATGATAATTTTGGGATTCTTGGAGGGATGGAGAGAGTGTATGAGGTCATGCGTGATGATGATATTGTATAGTATTTGTCTTCCTTCCACGTAGCATGTCTGCTCCAGGGAGATGATAGAGGGAAGCAGGGGTTCCAATCTCTTCACGATGAATTTAGAAATGATTTTGTATATGACATTGTAGAGAGCGATATGGAGAAATTTATGGGGGGTTTCTACCTTTTCCTCTTTAGGGATGAGAGTGAGGAAGGTGGCGTTGAATGCTGGGAGGACTTTTTTGAATTTTCTCGAGTCTTCCACTGCTTCCCAAACTTCATTTTGTATTACCAGCCAACAGGCTTGGTAGAAGTCCATAGTAAATTTGTCTGGTCCTGGATATTTCCCTTTTGGCATATCCCAGATCGCTTTCTCTACCTATTCCATTGTAATTGGCCTCATCAGGGCTTCATTATGGTTATCATTTATCAATTTAGGAATATGTTGAGTAATCCTTTTGATGATGGTTGTTCTATTCAGTTGTGGTTCTTGCATAAGAGTTCTATAATATTGTAGGATCTCGGATTAGATGTCTTGATGGTTTTTGACTTTATTTTCTTCTTGATATTTTAGGGAGACAATTATGTTTTGGTGTATCCTATGGATCGTCGAGTTGTGGAAAAACTTTTTGTTTCTCTCACCTTCTTGAAGCCATTGGATTCTTGATTTATNTAGTTTCTATCTAGGCCATGAGAGAGATTTCTTCCTCTACTAGATCTGAAGATCACCCAGAGTAAATCATCTGTTGTTTCTTTTGTTTCATTCTTGCTTGAAGTTGTTTTTTGTATTGAATCATGTTGCCATATTTTGATTTATTCCATTCCTTGATTCGTTGTTTCAGGTTCTTCAATTATTGTTGGAGTCTATACATCGGGGAGCCCAAGTTAACTGTTGTTTCCTTCCATCAGGAGGGAAAGTTGGAGTGGAAGGAGGGGTATTTTAGCCAAAATGATTAAAAGAAGAAGGGACAGGGTAGTTGGGATGTCAACAAAGAGGGAGATGGGCCAGTGGTACGAGCCATGGTAGGGGAAAATGGTGGCTTCTATGGCAAAGTTTCTGAGGAGAATGGATTCTGAGAGAAGGAAGTGATCTAAATGGGAGGCTATATGGTGTTGGCCAGCTTGGTGATTTCTCCAGATGAAGGTACCATTTGAAGTTTCCCAGTCTACCAAGCCCAAGTCACCAATGGTGTCTTTGAATCTTTCAGAGTCTTGCTCCAAGAGGTTTATGCCTCCACTTTTCTCTGAGAGAGAGGTTATGAGGTTGAAGTCTCCCCCTATGATCCATGGCTGACTATCGATGAGGGGCGCAAAATGAGAAAGGGATTGCAGGAAGGATAGTTTCTCCTGCAGGGGTTGAGGGTCGTAAACATTGGTGATGCACCCTAATTGGTCAGATCCAATTGGTTGGAATTTGGAAGTTATGGAGCGACGAGTGGTGAAGAAGGAATAAAGGGTGATTTCGTTGGGGTTCGAGAGGATGGCCATGCCTCCTAAAGCTCCTTCGGCATCTATAGTTATGACATTACAAATTCTCTAGCATGTGACTACAATTTTTTCCATGGTTGTGGAATATAATTTGGTTTCTTGTAACATCATGATTGAGGGATTTTCCTCAGATATCAAAGTCTTTAAGAATATTTTCTTACAAGGGTTTTTAAGGCCTCTTACATTCCAAGAGATGTATTTCATTGGGAAGGTTTCGGGTGGGATGATAATTTTTCCATTGTGCTCTTTATCCTTCCAGAATTTAGAAGGAGTTATCCCAGTTCTTGTAAGAGTTTCTTGTTGGAGGGCCTTCCTCTTTTTTTGTCATCTTTGGGAGCCTTAATAATATATTTTCTTGTTTTTTTTTATTCCTAGAGAAGCAGTTACATTGTTCTTACCTTCTTGGGTCGTTGTTCCCTTCTCTTTGTTCCTCAATTTAATCAAGGAACTTTGCAGTGATGTTATTTGTTGGTCTGGTATTGAGTGTTCCTCTTTCCGTTCACATGATGTTGTTATGCCTTGCAGATCTAGCTCCTCTAGATCCATGTCTTCCATATCTTCCTGCTCTGCCTTTGGGGATTCATAGGGAATCATTGGTTCATGTTTCTTTTGAGGATGGGGATATGGTTTGAGGTGGGAGGGAGCGCTAGGTACTGTAAGGTGTTGTTCCAGTCTGAATCGACCACTTTGGTGGGTTTCGACTGAGGGGTTTAGTCCAGGGGCTTCTTGCTCTAGTAAGTTGGTGAGGGAGTCAAAATTGTTACTGATGTAGAGGCCTTTGGGATTGGGATGGGTGGGGATTTTATTTTTGTCTTTGCGTTTGTCTTGGAATTTTTCAAAACCTGCCTCGCCTTTCTCTAGTTGGGGTGACGAGGGATCAATTTGCTTATTCAGGGGACATTCCTAGAAAAGGTTCCCATGAGCATGGAATTTTTGTTAACGAAAGGGAATGTGCTCATAATCCAGGGTCTGAAGCCAGCCGACGTATCTATATCTGAGGAAAATTGAGGTTGGCAGAGCTTTGGAGACATTGAGGTAGACACAGATCTGGTAAAAAGAGGTATAGTGGACTTGGAGGGTGGCCTCTGCAATACTAAAAATGGAACCCAGAGTGTTCCCTATACCCTCTAGGATTTTTGAGTGCCAATGCTCCTGTGGGAGCGAGTATAATATGATCCAAATCGCGGCTATGGTGAAATCCTCCTTTTTTGGGCTGAAGTTCTCTTTCCAGATCCTCATATAAAGGCTAGAAGAGTTGAATAAATATGGTCCTCCTTGGAATACCCTTTCTTGGTCTTTTGGGAGATTGAAGATGGTCCTAAAGAATCCTTTGGATCCCAGTTTGAGGGTGACCTCTCCTTTGGGCTTCCATCTGGTTTTGATCCACCACGTGAGGGATTTATTAGATGGAAAAAGGCCCATAAATTTGCAAATGATGGCATCATCCTACATGTATTGAATATCCTCCCCCAAGAGGGGCGACAAGATTTCGTATTGTGGAATTTCCTCTGCCTGCAGGATGCAGGACGATTGGCTTTTCTTGTCAGCGTTCTGGGTCTACGGGTTTTGTATTGGAATAGGATCCATACTTTTTGTGGTTTCCTTGGTTTTTTTGTTTGTTTTATGTCCATTGGGTTGGGAGAGATTATGGAGTCAGGAGTGCGGGCGGGAGTCTGGGGTTACCGGCTACTGTCGAATACAATGTTTTGATAAAAGGATGTGGCTCCTCCTTTAGTAGGGGCCGCCATTATTGGTTTGCGAGTTCAGAATAGCGAAAAATTTGCAAAGCCAAATTTTTCATACAATATTTAACATTAAGATCCATAAATATAGACCATTCCTTTTTTGAAATTAATTCTTGGTTCGAATCTTGAGAGGAGGTTTTATGTTGGTTTCTGGATGGATGAATTGGATCATGATGACTGGGGGGAAGAGGTTATAGAGACAGAAGGAAACATTTTTGTGTCTCCACCTCATATTAGATGTAGGAGATCTTTGATATAGACCCCACCGAGGGCTTCCGTGGGAGGCATAACAACTATGGACAAAGTGGGTGGAACAGTTGGAAGACCTATCCTAAGAAATGTTAGATTGAGTGTTGAGGGGGCGGGGAAAAAATGTAATAATATTTTTTTTGAAAAAGGGACTTTGTCATTGAAAAACCCTTGTAAAGATCACATTTTGACATCCCCAACTTATGTTTTGTCAAAGGAGGGTTTTTATGGAGGTTTGAAAAATGTTGAAAGAGTGGGAGATGCAAGCCAAAATGACTAGGGGTTGAGATAAAATGTGGTAGAAAATTATAAGACTTTGCTTGTTTCAGATCAAAGCGGTGGCATGCAGAGAGACTTTCATGTTGCTCGGAATGTTGTTGGTGAAAAAGTGAGAAGAAGAAGAAGGATAAAAGCCTTTAAGGTGAAGGAAGATCAATATAATATTATCTTAGGGAAACGCATTGTCCTGGATCAGGTACAAGTGATGTCTAAGAAATATTAGTTGAAAGGTTAAAAAATGTTTCCCCTAGTCGAATGAAGGTTGTTGTTAAATGGTTGACAGAACATAGAAACCCTTTCTGGGTTATCTATCACATTTCACGACCCTTTTAAAGGGTTGGGCTTGTTTTCAATTTTTATCTAAGAAGGATGCTCAGAGGGTTTTCAATGTTGTATGGTTCATTGGGAAGGGATCCTTAGTTTTGTCTAAATGACATGTAAATTTCAACCCCCTGAAGGTGCATGTGGTGAAAAGGAACCTCTCGCTATTACTGCCAGGATTTCCAATGCAATTGTGGTCAAAGGAAATACTTATTGAAGTAGCAAACACCATAGGAAA
>JASDQU010363525.1:0-11672 GCA_032191745.1 Picea mariana
TACCCCTCTATTATCCCTTTGTGGTTCTATATTTATTTGCATCTCTATGATCACGCCCTCCTGGATTCAGAGATTGGTAGATGCTTCTCTTTATTTATATCTTCACACCATGAGCCTGAACGACCGCGGTCCCTTTCAATACTTAGCCAATTATCTGACCATCGGGTCCCGGGTTTGCGGTATCCAACACTTATGTCCCATGTTTTTTCATATACATCTTACACCCAAAGAACATCCATGATCTGCAATTTATGCTTTTACTAGTGAGAACTCACCAGAGATTTGAAATAATTGGCATTAATAAGCGAACAATAGATGTTCTTCTGTGAGATACTTAGCCCTTTTTCCCTTTTCTTTTTCCCGTCTATTATCGTTTTCTGGTTATATACTTACTCTCCTTTCTATGATCACAGGTTCCAGGGTTAGCGACATATATTCATATCCATCTATATCCTCACATGACAAATTCAATCGACCATTGTTTCTTTCCATACTTAGTCAATTTTATGGCCACGGTTGCCGGGTTGGCGCTTTCGAACGCTGCTGCTTCTTGTTCTGTGATATACATCTTGCACTCAAAACTTTTGTGATCTACAATTCCACCATGAACTCCTCGAACTCGCAAGCTTCACCTTACCAGGTTTCATGATTGTTTCAAAGTATCTGTCGAGGCCTTCCATCCCCACTAACTTCCTGTCCTTCCTAATATACATTAATTATTCCCTTACTAGTGACAACTGAACACACTCGTACAAAACAATTGGCACCCAGTCCTACGCCATATACAAATTGACTACTACATTCTGACATAGTCCCCTCTTCATTGTTACAGATTATGCATTCAAATGTTCTAATTAATATAAATTAATCGTCGGGGCCTCACATCTTCTGGGGAGACCTTGTAACCCTATTTTGGATCCTCGTATTGGTAGGTTCATGAAATCTCTAATTCCTAGTCATTGTTTCCGGTTTCGTCCATCCTCGTACTTCTTTCCAAATATGAAACACCAAAGGTTTAATACTAAAACGTCATCATGCAACAACCGTAAAGATCGCCATTAATAAGAAAAAGTTTCGAGGACTAACCATCCCTGTAGAACTTGTCCAGAAACATGCAAAGAAGATCTTGGCAGGTAATGGAAAAGCTATTATAGATTTCAATATATTAGCGAAAACAAGTCCAGGCCAGTTTTTCCTTATTTCATACTTGGACACTTTTTCTATTGTGGGTTCCTGTATTGACAGCCTCGAAATTGTGTTTGGAATCTTTCGCAACTTGCAAACAATGCTTGAAGTTTCGTGATATACAATTTGTCTGATGGAATGCCCCGTCACGATCCCAGCCATCTGTCATTCCTCTCAATACTTAGCCCCAAGTTGGTTGTATCTCCATGACATTATACATATACTTTGTACCGAGTCCTCCCTACCATTAAATCCATGTTTCATACTTAGACACTTTTTCGATTGTGGGTTCCCAGACTGGTGCGTTGAGGATTCTATTTCCAATGTTCCATGACTAGCAAACAGTACCCAGAGTTCTGCGATATATAATTTATCCGTAGGAATGCATCATCATGCCCTCTTCCATGTTACACATTCTGTGGTCAACACTCCTGACAGATAAATTTTACCCTCGGGTCCCCACCTCTATTGGTTGTATATTGTAGCCCTATTTCAAAGTGTCACCAAGCTCTTTCGATAATTACCCATT
Organism: Picea mariana; assembly: GCA_032191745.1. Taxonomy (NCBI): domain Eukaryota; kingdom Viridiplantae; phylum Streptophyta; class Pinopsida; order Pinales; family Pinaceae; genus Picea; species Picea mariana. Next base: position 1,715 of record JASDQU010363525.1, read on the forward strand.
CCTTACTTGTTTTTCCGTGTCCCTGCCACCTTCCTACTTCTCTATGGAAATGCAATTGGCAAGATTCAATGCTAGCACTTCATTGTGCATGAACCTTAAATATGACATTAATGACCAAAAGGGTCTGCCATATACAAATTGACCATTGGACTCCGATATCATCCCCTCTTCCATGGTACACATTTTGCATTCAAGTTCCAAGACATACAATTTGACCATCGGAAAGTCACATCTCTTGGGGAACCATTGTCACCCTAATTCTTAAGCCCGTCCGATGGATTTCCATACTTTCCCATTTCATGGAATCCGTTTCACAATTCCTCGGGTTGGCGAGTTCATGAAATCTCCAATTGTTGGTCACTGTTTACTATGCTTGACCAAGGTTTAATGCTAATAGTTCATCGTGCAACAACCATACAGATCACCATTAAAATGCAAAAGCGACGATGAGACAGTGAAATTTAATTAAAGCTCGACACCTCAAATTTAAATTAATTTATCTTCTCTTATTTTCTCTTTTCTGCCCAGAGACATGGAAAAAATATCTTTCCACACAATGGTATATATATTACAAGTTTTAATATATTAGCGAAAATGAATACGCCCAACCATTTCTCCATTCCATACTTGAGCCACTTTTTCGATTGTGGGTTCCGAGATAGGCAAGCTCACGTTTGCACCTCCATTGTTCTATGTCTTGCAAAGATTACTTGGACTTTCACAATATACAAATTGCCCTCTGGACTATCCTATCATGCCCTCTTCGGTGTTATGCATATTGCACTCAAAAATTTCTGAGACATATAATTTGACTCTCGTGCCCTCAGCTCCAACGGTTGTACCTTGTAACCCTATTTTGAAGCCCTCCCGACTGCTTTCTATAATTAGAGAGTCCTTAACTGCTCTTTCTCGTCCTCGCGATCTTCATACTTATTTATTAATATGCAATTAGTAACCTTTCATGATAATAGATCACCATGCAGGAACCGTCACCATTGTAATTAATGAGTGAAATGATCGAGAAGATCTCCCATTAATACACATTAAACCAAGATCCGTGGAGAGTTATATTATCCCTTCTGATTGGTCATCTCAAACACGAGTCGTCGCGTTGGCCCATTCATGAAATCTCCAATGCTTAATTTCTCATTGTTGTATCCACCATGTTCGCACTTCTATGTGTGCAATTACTAGTCTTTAATGTTAACAATGCATCATGCAACAATCGTCGAAATTGTCAGTAATGAGAAAAAGTTTGGAGGAGATCTCCCATTCACATGCATTGGACCAAGATTTCTGCAACATTATATTATCCATTCCAACTCTCCATTTCAATCATCCTCTGGAGAAAACAAATGTTCTTGTAAACTTATGGCAGTAGGTCGACAACAGTTTTGTGGAGATACAGTGAATATATTCGAATGTTAGGACCAGAACTTCCAGTGGTCCAGGGCATACTCTTACTATTCATCCCATTCCGCCCAGAACAAAGTGATTTGGACCTCTAGAATCGCTCATGTAGGCTACATCCCTGAGGTTTTTGACTGTAAGAAGGTGGTCTCTTGGTGCACCGATAAATATATTTCAAGCCAAATAATTATTCCACTGCGTGACCATTCTCCTATTTCTTTGTCACCTCAAGTCTTCTGCAAGATGTTAAGACTGTCAGAGCCAACATTGACCTTCAGAGGACAAGTAGTTCCTAGAAAAAAATGATAACGGTTTGGACATGTTAGCCGAGTTCCTCGAAGAATCGACAACAGTTCCTAAAGATATCACAAAGTTGCAGGAAAGTTCTTTTAAAAATCCATTCCAGTAAATTTCTTGGTTGTTTACAAGAATAACGGGACAGGAATCCATGACAAGCATTTCCCATATAGCTATTTATATTTTGTACTTCACAGTCAAGGAAAAATTTATTTTCGATTGGGGGAAGCTAATTTCCATTGAAATCTCTTCCCAGCTGTCACGATTCAAAGAATCGAATAAATTTTATATGTCATCCTACTTGATTTTCGCAATAATGCATTGTTGTCCATTTCCAAAACTGTCTCTTTCCAAGAAAACAATTTGTGAATTCAATGCAGTAACATTCTGGTACCAAGCCCTGTGGAGGCACAAGGAATCCCATTGTTTTTATGATGTTTTTAATGATTTTGTCTCAGTTTTCAAAGATTTATTGTTAGGGAAGAATGCTCCCCAGATGTCTAGCCAGGAAACCAAGTTTTTCAATAGGAAGGGGACACTTGAACAAAAGGAAAATCACAGTGTACTAATGGTATTTGGTTCCAAGAAAAATCCTTCTTTCTTTCCATGCCACATCATGAACAAGATGTTTGTTACAGAAATAGCAAGGTAATACAACCACTGGTTGAATTTTTTCCATGATAAGAAAAAAAAACAGTTCATTCCTCTGCCCTAGAAATCCGGGGACTTCATGTGCAGAAACGTCAAAAAGATTGATGAATTCACAGGCCATTTCAAGAACTTGAACCTGACATATTCTGAAAGGATAAAAGGGTTTGACCCGAATGGAATTTTTCAAGAGCATTTACTAGCAGTTGGATTTAGTAGTGCTTTTATCCATAGACACCTAACCGAAGACAGAGATAGTGAGGACAACACTCCTGCTTCTGGCGATTGCGACATATAGGCATTTCAAAGAACAAATGAATTGTATAGACAATAGGGAAAAGTATCTGGTGAGAAGAGTGTTCAGTCCCCCGCCAGCATTCCCAAGAGCACGACATCATGGAGCATCGCTTCAATGGCCCAACCTAGTAAGAAAGCAACCCAAAAATCTTCAAACGAAGGAGGAGATAAGAACCCTCCTTGAACAAATATTGATAGTTCTTACAAAGTTCCCCTAACGAAGAAGAGAAAAACATTGTAGGACAGGAAAAAGAACCCAAGATTGAAAGTGAGCAGATGAAACTTGAAATTGACATTGAGCACATTCACAAAGTTGGCCCATCCGTAGATGCGATGCACCACAATTCCATAATAGAAATAGTTGAGACCAACATTTTTTACGAATACAAATCCTTCATATTCCATAGCACTATTTTTTATTGCCAATCTAAGAATATAGTTATTGAAAAGAGACATGTAACAAATAAGAAAGAAAAATCTCGTACAGAGATTAACTTTAGGAAAATGTGCCCACCCCAAATCTCCCTATTTCACCTCGTAACCGGCGATGCTCCTAATGATTCCATTGGAGGAATTGAAGCGAAGAATGCCAGACTGAACGACCGTGTCAAGGAATTGGAGGAGGCTTTCATTGCTACCCCAGAGTTTGCCATTCCTTTAGAAAAAACTGATCCTGCTACCCCTGCAGCCAAGTTAAAAGGATCCTCTAGCCTCCTCGCATCATGTAGAGCACTTGTAGAGAATAACATGGAGAAAAGAATGCAGCTAGTTACTGAAGCCTAGGAAACATCACAAAATATAGCTTCCTTTCGTAAGAGGGCAAATGATTTGCATGAACATTTGCAGACGAATTTAAAAAATGATCAACGTTTCTATGAACACATGTTGACTCATTTTTCCAACCATGCCATCAACAACTCGTATCTGAAAAGAAGACAAGAGGATCTCCCATCCCCAAAGCGGATCAAACAATTAAAAGCATGATGGAAAAATAAAGTTAAGAACCTGCAGCTCATTTTCGAATCATGTGAACAAGCCATATCAAAAAAAGAATAATTATTCAGAAACCTGACCCAAATAGACTTAGCCAAAAGTACCAATGAGGTTCAAGACCCAAACTTAATCCTCAAATCCTTGTCAATGACCAAATAATCCTTTGATGAACAACTTGATATTTTAAATGGGTTGTCTTTAAAAAAGTTTTCCAGCATCCTTGAATATCGTGTAGATGAGCTTGAGAATTGGCTACTGGACTGTGCAGCACACAATGAAGAAATTGAACGGACTCTGCATAGTATTTCTATGGATCTAAGGAAATTAGAAAAATAGGTTTTCAACATAGAAATCCAGGATGAAATCAACGTGGCCACCATGAGATGCTACATTGAAGAATGGTTCCAATGGAGAATGGACAACCTCATCGACGAAGGGCAACAACCAGTTGGCATGATTCCAGTGACTGTCGACGACAACAACAAAAACACATCGACTTCATAGTAAGTCTATACTGATGGCATCTTGTTTTATTTATCAATCGAGTTATTCTACCTCTTTAAATAGGGATCTTTAAGTAAAGGCTCATAACCTCCAATTTCTTATTTTCAGGTCTTCCTCTCTACCGTCACACACTTCTTCTTTCTACAGTCCTAATTCTTGTACTTATTTCTTTTTATGGTGCGTGAGAGCCCCAATCCCAGTCTCTATGACAAACACATTTAAATTTCCAGAAATATGGAACAATTCCATAAATATGTAACATACATTATTAATTTTTGATAAATTTCAAAGAAAACTATGTTGGATGTCACAAAATTGTGTTTATTATATTTGAATGTTTAATGTGTGTGTTTCTTGGTCCTTTTTTCGATGAACCTTTGTTACAAGACATTATGTCAGGAAATTGTGTCTATTATATTTGACTGTTTAATGTGTATGTTTTTGTGGCTATCCAGTGGCACCCTGCCACAAAGTCATCCTCTGCATGGATACCACATGTACTTCAACTTGCTTACCACTTCTGCCATGCAACACTCGTTAGAATTTTTTTTAAAAGGTTTTTCAAGTTGCTAAATCTATTTAGAAATTATTTTTAAAAGTTTTTCAAATTACTAGATCCATTTAGAAAAAATATTTTTAAAGGTTTTTTAAGCTGCTAGATCCATCTAAATATTTTTAAAGGTTTTTCAAGTTGCTAGATCCATCTAAATTGGTTATGGTTTAAGATGATTACTACCACACCTTCGAACTGTGGCACCGCAAATGCTAAAAACAAAATTCAATATGTGAAAAGGTGCCATGTCACCTTGTAAAACTTTATAGCATTTTTTTTTCATAAACTAGGCTTCCCAGAAATTTTCGCCCAAATGGAAATTCATTGTTCAGGAACAATAGAACCCTACATAAAAATTTGAAGATGGAATTTTTAAAACATCAAGATGAATGTTTGAAACGTAATATGGAATTTTCTAGACAGAGACAATTACAACTAACATATGCCCAAGCTAGGAAAACCTTCCTTCAACCTTGACATCGAGGAATCAAGAACACCTTTGTTTGCCTACCATTCAGATGTAAATGGATAAGCTAGAGATGATATTTTTCGTGGAAAAAGGACTCGCCGTTCAATTGTTTGTATATGCATCATATGAAGAGAGGAACTTCAGAGTGAGCAATATGCTGCGCGGGCGCTCAAAAAACCCTAAATTATAGCACTGCGTTCTTGATGTTTGAAACACCATGAAACCATTGAATTGCACTCTCTAACAAGGAAATCGTTCCATCCCACATCATCAGATCATATCAATATGAACCATCTGGAAGGCCTCGGTGCGCCGATACCCATTCTCAAACTGTTTATCCAATGGAAACAAAATAAGCAAATGTTCAAAACCAGTACTGCATCCTGCGAGACTATAAGCAGCGCTTTCTACTGTTGAGGTTCTTGCAGACGTTAGCCAAGGACTGGAGATTGCATTTAACGATAGTATCAATGAATAAACATGTGTCCTCTTTTGTATTCCCATGTGGCACATCCACCACATAGGATTCGATCACAATGGTTCCAGGTTCCCCATTTACAAGCCTCTCATGCAGACTGGTGATGCATCGATAATTGCAGAGCCTGTGATAGCCCCCTATGATGTTGAAGCTCAGAATATGCTGCTCCTCGTCTAGAATGTCTAGTCGCTCAGTACTGGTGGCCGCAGGGAGCCCGAACATCACTCGGACTTCGCTCAGGCATCCAACCTTGACCTTCGGATCTCCCTCACCCCTTATGAAAGAGGTACAGACAAAGTGCTTGTAGATTTGGGGTTCGTTGAACCACCGCACCAACGACCACACGGTGCTCACCGGCGCCTCCACTTTCTGCACCACCACCGAGGAGAACCTCATGAATTGTCTTCCCCCATCATCACACGAATGAGAATGGTAACACCCCACCATCTTCTGCAGCCACTTCCCATATCCTTCTTCCTTGTTACCCGTCTTGCTAATTTGCTTCGGCCCGCAAGACGATCTAGAACTCGGCTTCTTCTTGTAAGTACAGACTGAGATCAAATCCCGAGATTATCTCCACACTTCCTGAGGCTTCACTTCATACATCGTTGCCATCGATATGCCCTGGACCCCCCAAAATACAACACAGACAGATACCACTTCCGAGTATCAAACCCGAACCTCTCACAGCACAATCGCTAGTAAAATCACAATTATGTAGTCTCAGAACCAACTCTCAGGTCTTGTTGAAACTAAAAAGCCGAGAAAGCGTGAGTTATGCCCTCCAAGAATCGACTTCTATGGGGTTGGGTTTAGGGCTTCTCATGCTTATATAAGCTTTGATCTAGCGATCTCCAAGTCCGAGAGAGAAATTTGACCAAACGGGATTTGTATCTAATTTTCGTATTGCTGTCGTTGTCCTTCCATCGAAATGGATATCGCCCATCCATATGATATCTTACCATCTATCGAAAGTAAACGAGTTAGCTTTTCGTGTCGCGTAGAGGATCAACTTGCTCAACTTGCTCTTGGCCCATAGGGATTGAGAGCTCTGTTTGGTTTAATTTATTGGTGCACGCACATGTTCAACTTGCTCTTGGACCAGAAGAATCGAGAGCTATGCTTGGTTTAATTTGGTTTAATTTATTGGTAAAAGAAACAAAATCTTGGAAATTTGTTTGGTGGTAACACTTTTTGTTTCTATACTCGGCTACCTTTTTGCATGAGATAGCAACCTAGCGATCACACTTAAGATGTGGTGTTTTAGAGAGTTGCAACTTGCACCTACATTTGGAGGCATTTGCGCAGAGGCGAGATTTTTTACCTCCACAACACCATGATAACGTAAGAATTTTTTCATTTATGTGCTTCATTAACCATATTGTAGACATATGGGGGATTGTGTGATGGTTGGGAATTGGATTTTTTACACAAATATGGGAATTAGCTTTTGCGAATTAGATTTTTTACACAATTATGGAGTGTACATTTTAAATTATGGTGGATAGTGGGATTCACATAATTTTGATTTATGTGCTTCATTAACCATCTTGTACACATAGGGGGATTGTGTGATGGTTGGGAATTGGATTTTTTATACAAATATGGGAATTGGATTTTTTACACAATTATGGAGTGTAAATTTTAAATTATGGTGGATAATGGGATTTACATAATTTTAAATTGATTTAGATGTCATTTTAGTGATTTATTTAAACTTTGGATTTATCATGCATGAGAGGCATCAAATTTTTCATGGGCAAATCTTTCATGAAATTTTGTACTTAGAAGAAAGGTTTCAATCTTGAGGGACTGATTGGTTCTTGGTGCATGGTAGATCTAGAGTTAAAATGGATCTATACTGGGCTTTTAAGATATAGTTTTACACCTCCAGAGATTCTATTCCTAGGCAAATGGTAGATCAAAAGTTAATATATATCCGTGTGTGTGTGTGTGTGTGTGTGTGTGTCAATTCAAGGTTGGGAATGGAATTAACTACACATCTCCTTCACACTCAACAATGCACTAGAGTTCAAATGTTTAACTTTAAGAACTTTTTTGCTTTCAATTTTTACACATATTCCACATTTAAATAATTTTTTTGTTATTAACATTTTTTAAAATGCCACATGTGAACTCCATATTAAGCATGGATGGAATTACACATCTCCCTCATATTGGGAAGTAGAAAGCACCTATCATTGAAATAATAAACTTTACTTTCAATTACTTTATTTCCCTTGAGGTGGATATTGAAATATTTTATTTATGGCTCACATTGAAATACTTTTTTGTTATATATATTTTTTCTTATTAATATTTTTTTAAATGCCACATATCAACTCCATATTAAGCATGGAAGGAATTACACATCTCTTTTAAACTGGGAAGTAAAAGGGTCCTATCAATTGAATAAGAAATTTCCCTCTCTATATCTTAGATTCTCTCAGAATTATTTTAGTTAAGATGGATATGAAATATTGTTAGGTGTGAACTTTATGTTGAGTACAAATAAAATTACACATCTCCCTCATACTAAACTATAAAAAGAAGAAACAATTAACAATAACTTATGATGATACACTTTTAGTTTGATTTCTTTTAAACTAATTTATTAAAAAATTCCCATACTTTAAATGCACAATAAAACATAAAAAATATATAGAAAAATGAACACTTAAAAATATATACGAGGAATCATCTAAAGCTTGCATAAATTAAATATGAATAAATATTGATTTTTCATAAATATGAATAAATATTTATGTTTAGCTTGATTTTTTTCGTATAAAAAATAATATTATTCTAAATAATAATATTTAGAATAATAACATTTATATTTTGCTTGATCATTTTCTTATATATTTAGAAAAATATATATACGAGGAATCATCTAAAGCTTTCATAAATTAAATATGAATAAATATTTATGTTTCGCTTGATCATTTTCGTATGAAAAATAATATTTAAAAGAAAAAACTTCCTAAATCATGATTTGTATTAATATAATGTTTTTTAATAAATAGGTAATTATATTTATGTTTTCAAAAATAGTATTATTACTATAAAGAATATTTATATTTTAAATAAGAGTATTCAAACCACTATAATTAAATATTAAGAAATAACAAAGCATAATAGAATAATAAGCAACAATACTTATCTTACTTCTATTATGTTCCTCGCAAGTGGCAAAACCAAAACCCTATGGGTAGTTGAACCGTTGTGCATAACTTTATGTGTAGGTATTGATAAATGTTATTTTGTTGTACGTGGTATGTGTTATAGACCCTTCGACCATCCACTTTCTATTCCCTTGAATTGGAATAGTGAATAAGTTGTGACTCTTTTTACCGAAAAATAAATGGAGCCTCCATTGGTGAATTATGCTAGTTGTATCAACCACTGCATATTTTACTTTCCATGTGAACATGTTAAATGATGATTTTTCAACACAAAATTTAAATAATATGTTTGCTTGTAAAAGTTGTGAAAGTAAGTTAAATTTAGAAAACAAAATTTGTCGACTAGTGACAAGAGTGACCATCTTGTAGATGCATAAGTACATGTGTAGGAGTTCTTGTAGATGCATAAGTACATGTGTAGGAGTTGATGGATCATTATTCTACTAAAATCTATGGTTTCTTACCCTTGGTGCATTTGGATCCTCTATCATTGAGCTACTCTAGCAAGAGAGTTGTAAATTGTGACAAAAAAACAAATGAAGCCTCTATTGATCAAGAAAATAGTTTTGTTTCATTGGCGAAAACCATGTTAATATAGTACCAACCAGTATACATTTTGCACCTTGTAAATGTGCAAAATGATGATTTTATGAATGAAAAATTTGAATAGTGTGACAACTTGTAAATGTTGTGGGAGTCGGTCAAATTTGCAAATAAAAACACCATGGACTAATGGATAGGAAAATGACCTATATGATCCATAAGTAGATGCTTAGGATCTTACACATCATTATTTTTCTACACAGTACATGATTTTTTAATGCCCAAAACATTTATGGATTTTGTTCATGAAATTTTATAGCAAGAGAGATGCAACTTGCAATAAAAAAATATCAGAGCCTCCACTGGCTAAATGGCTAGGTCTATTGGATTTTCCACACCCAAATTATATTCCTAGTTATACCAAAGTCTATGATTTTTCCATCCCTAATAATGTGCCAAAATATTATTTTCCAGATACAAAACTTCAACAATTTGACACTTGTATAAGTAACTACAAGAGTTGGTCAAATTCAAAAATAAAACCTTATGGGATGGTAGTAATAATGACCATCTTGGTGATG
>JASDQU010363530.1:0-11762 GCA_032191745.1 Picea mariana
TGCTCATCTATAGATGTGCATTGTCTATTAGAGCTTCACTACTCCCTTTTAAATCATGTCTTGGATGATCTCTTGTCTTCTCATATTTGGATATGTACTAGAGCTTCATTTCTCCCTTCTGCATCATGTCTCGAATGAACTCCTACAAGAAGCTTCAGAAGCCACACTACTTTATGAATTGTGACACTGGATGCAATATAATGATCAATATGGATATCGGTGGCCACCCACCTTTTCCAACTGTCTCAAAACAGTTTTCTGACATTTTTGGCAATTTACTATTTTTAACAGTTTTTACTTTCGGGGCCATTTTGAGGGCCTAAATGAAGGTTTTTCAGTATAGATCTCCTCAATGATATCCAAAGGCATGATTGAGCCCCCAAAATGAATCTCCTTGGTGATATCTTTCCAACGAGCTATCACACGCCTAAAATGGAGATCGTATGCAAAAGTTACGACCCCGGGAAGTTGATGTACTAGCTTACCCAAATGGGGCCCACATGACTTTTGGCGTTTCATCTCCTAGGGTTAGGTTTTTGGATGTCTAGGGTTTTTGGAATTATTTATTATTGTAAAAAGGCCTTCAGAGCCTCATTGTAACTTTCTTCTTGTGAATGCGCGCTGTCATCACATCTCTTCTCAGAGATAAGCCACCACCATTCCAACAAATTTGTTTCCGCTGCATTTTACAGTTTCAGCTTATTTTGTTATTGAATAGAAAACTAGTTTTACTGCATCTCTGTTATTTTGTGTTAAGCACCTGTTAATAATCTATCTTCATTTCATTCTGCTCATAAAATCCAAATCAGTGGTATCAGAGCGGTCTGCTCCTTGTCGTCTTAATGCATGTCCCCAACGAGGTCAAAGTACAAAGAGTTGGGTCTCGAGCTTGTTTCTCTTGAGGACAGAAGCTCTCGCATGCCCAATCGACCTCCCATGGAAGGAGAAAATAAATATGATGGGATAGGAGATCCTTTCAGACTGTTGATTGAGGAATCCCTCATGCAACAGAGGAACGAGATGATGGATAGCTTCGCACAAATCCTTTGACGACTACCAGTAGGAAATGCATCTTCTTCAAATGGAGGCACCACCCCCTTCAAGGTACAAATAAACTTTGATATTCCTATATTTGAAGGTCAGATAGATGAAGATGTTGTAGACAAATGGTTGAATCTACTAGAAGGGTATTTTTCTGTTCATAAATTTTTGAATAGAGAAAAGATTACTTTTTCACTCCTCAAAGTCGTTCCCCATGTCAAAGATTGGTGAGAAACTTTCTGTGAGAAAAAGGAAACAGAGGAAACCTCATTATTTTTAGTCATGGCCACGTGGGAATCCTTCAGGGATGCTATTAAGGAAAAATACTACCCTGTCGGAAGTTTTGATGACCTGTATACCAAATGGACCACACTGTGGCAAGAAAGAGACCAAGCAGTGCTAGATTTCACAAATATCTTCCATACCTTGCACACCAAGTTGGGTATCAAAGATTCAAAGTGACATATGGTGTTGAAGTATCGATGTTCTGTACATAGATACATCCATACCGAAATGGAATTTCTATACATCTCATCCTTGGGCGCGGCCTACCGATATGCCGTCAAAATCGAGCAGAAGCTCAAACAAAAGAAGCGGCAATTTGGGCCTGGGACCCCCTCACAACAAAAGGCAGGAAAGGGTGGCCCCAACCCACTAAAAAAAGGACAGAGAAAAGATGGATAGTATCAAGACAACCAGTACAAGCTGCAAGCAAAAAAGGACACCAGAAAGACAAAGAAAGATACCGGGAAGTGGTGCGACTTCCATAAGAGCCCTTGGCATAACACTGTTGACTGTCGCTCAAAGCAGTCGCTGGTGGCTGAAGTGAAAGCCTCTGAATCAGATGCAGATTCTAACTATGAGACAGAACCAGAAAGGGGAAGACAGATCATTGACATGGAACCCAGTGCCACTATTCCTACCACCAAGATCCAGCCTGGTGAACCAGACGAGCCAGAAAAAGGACAACACCTCTTCCATTCATATATGTGGGTAAAAGGCACCCCGCTAAACTTCATCGTTGATAGTGGTATCTAGAAGAACCTCATCTCAACAGAGGTCATCAAGCGGCTGGCCCTGCCACCAATGCCACACCCACAACCCTACACCATTGGATGGCTCCGCCAAGGAAGTGATCTCCACGTCGGCCAACAGTGTCGACTGTTGTATGGCATCAAGCCCTTCAAAGACGAGGTATTGTGTGATGTTGCTCCTCTTGAAGTTTGTGATTTTATTTTGGGCCAACCTTATTTATGGAAACGTCATGTTGTATATGAGTCTAGGCCTCGTAGTGTTATTATTACTTTGAACAGGAAATTGTACAGGATACCTGAGGCAGTCCCACCTAGTGCTATTTCCTTGATCTCTGCTAAGCAATGCAGGAAGGTCATCTCTTAGACAGGAAATTTTGTCTTCTTCATGATTCACTTTCAGAATAAGAGAAAGATCATAGCCACATCCAGGGTCTCTGCGATTGACCTCTCCACACAGTAGAAACAAGTAGATAAGGTCGTGGAAGAATACTTGGATATCTTCTCCTCACCTACAGGGGTACCTCTACACTGCCAGCTCAAGCACCCCATCGATTTGACCCCCAACGCACCATTGCCCAATGGGCCAGTGTATCGTCGCTCTTTTTAGAGAATGAGGAGATCAAGAGACAGATCCAAGAACTACTCCACAAGGGTCACATATTCTCTAGTTCATCACCTTACGGGAGCCTAATCGTGCTAGTACAGAAGAAATATGGAAGTTGGCAACTCTGTATTGATTACCAGGCTCTGAATAAAATCACTATCAAAAACTGGTACCCGATTCCCCAAATTGATGACATCCTTGATCAACTCACGGGGGCCAAATACTTCAGTAAGATTGATCTGAAGTTTGGCTACCACCAAGTCCTGATAGAACAGACAGATGTATGGAAGACCGCCTTCAAGTCAAAGAAAGGAATTTTTGAATGGTTAGTCATGCCCTTTGGTTTGACAAATTCTCCAGCCACTTTCATGAGGATGATGGATGATATCCTGCGACCATTCACCAATACTTTTGTAGTGGTGTATCTGGATGACATTCTAATTTACAACAAGACTTGGGACAAATACTTGCAGCATATTCAACAAGTTTTGCACACCTTGTGGCAGCACAAGCTATACGCCAACCTGGAAAAATGCTCCTTCGGCATGGACAGGGTCCATTACCTAGGCTACATCATTGATCAGCATGGCATACATGTGGATCCAGCCAAGATCCAAGTCATCTATGACTGGCCAGCCCAAACAACACTCACTGAGCTTCAGAGCTTCTTGGGACTTACTAATTTCTACCGCAGGTTCATGTTGGGTTTATCCCATATTGCATGGGCCCTCAGCCAAATAAACAGGGGTGGTGGTAAGGTAAAATTTCTATGGGGCCGGTCCCAACAACAAGCATTCAATGATTTGAAGCAGCGCTTGTGCTCAACCCTAGTACTTTCACTACCAGACCTGCAGTATCCCTTTGAGATCGAGACATATGCTTCAGACTATGCCATGGGCGCCATTCTAACTCAGCACGGCCACCCCATGGCCTATCATAGTGAGACACTATAAGATACTGTTCGTAAGTACCCTACTTACGACAAAGAAATGTACTCCATTGTGCAAGCATGTTGCCAATGGAGACATTATATTCTTGGGAAGGAGACAATCATCCACACTGATCATAAGCCACTACAGTTGATGTAGATGCAGGGAAAACTGCAAAATGACTGCCGTCAAAAGTGGTCCACATACTTCCATCAATTGCACCTCAACATCAAGTATAAAACAGGAAGCACCAATCGCGTTGCCGATTTCCTCAACAGACCACCAGTCGCGACACTCACCATAGTGCTAGACTCTTGTGGCCATGAGACATATGGATGGCCCCAACTCTATGAGATAGACCTTGACTTTGCCACCACCTACCAAATGTTGGGTGCAAATGCAGTTGTTGATAATTTCCATCTTCAGGATGGATTGTTGTGTCGTCTGGGCCATATCTGTGTTCCATCAAGTGAGTGAGTGAAGCTGATCTGGGAAGCCCACTAAAGTCGGGTGGCAGGACACTTCGACATTGAAAATACAGTGGCGATGCTACAGAAACATTTCTTCTCGCCAAAACTTTGACAGGAGGTCGACAAGTATATCAGGTCTTGCACTGCCTGCGCTATTGCCAAACCGACCACTAAGAAACAGGGCTTGTACACCCCTCTTCCTACTCTTGACCGGCCATGGGAATCCATCTCAATGGACTACATGTCGGGCCTCCCATCCACCAAGCAGGGAAATGACTATGTTTTTATGGTTTTTGATCGCTTTTCTAAGATGGCGATTCTGGTTGCCTGCGAGAAGAGCATCATGGCAGAGGCCACTGCCAAGCTCTTCTTTGAACGAGTCTAGTTACATTTTGGAATCCCACAACCATTGTCTCAGATCGGGATAGTCAATTTCTCAGCACATTCTGGTCGAGCCTCTGGTCATTGTTGGACACCAAGCTCACCAAATCCACGACCTTCCACCCCCAGACATATGGCCAAATAGAGGTTGTAAATCGAATGGTTGTGCATATCCTTCGCATGTATAATTCAAATAACCCTCGCAAATGGGATGAGAGCCTTTCTTATGTCCAACATAGTTACAACCGAGCCTTGCATAGCTCAACTGGCCATAGCCCCTTTCAAGTGGGGTTGGGATTCCAACCATTGGGTCCCATAGATGTTTCATTTCCCCTTGGGGTCACCTCGACTGACTCATCTCCTACTCCAACTGAAGCTGAAAAATCCACCCGGTTCATTGAGCGGATCTAGCACATCTGCCAACAAGTTCATGATATCCTACAGAAGTCCAATGACAAGTACAAACAGCACCATGATCAACATCAGGTGCCACATAAGTTTGAGGTGGGCGACAAAGTTTGGTTGCACTTGCAAAAAGAATGCCTTACAAGACCCTATCGAAAGATTTTCCCACTCCGTTATGGACCATACACTATCACCAAGGTCATGGGGGATAATTATTTTGAGCTCAACATTCCTCCTTTCATTGGCCTGCACCCAGTGTTCAACGTGGATCTCCTTCGCCCTTATTTCCCACCATTATTGGACACCTCAGAAGTACTAGAATAGCTGACACCAACAGAGCTCAACCCCGACTGCATACAACAGGCATCCAATGATCATATTGTTGACAGACAGATCAAGGGCACTTGAAAACAAAGGATCCAGCTTTATCGAGTCGTCAAAGTAGGGCAGCTCCTACACCAAGGCAAGTGGCTCACCCGGGGCCAAATTCAACAGAAATTTCCTCATCTAATGGGGGATCTCAATGCAATGGAGACCATTTCTTCCTAATGAGGGAGGATTGATCCATATGGATATTGATGGCCACCCACCTTTTCCAACTAGCTCAAAACAATTTTCTGACATTTTTGGCAATTTACTATTTTTAGCAGTTTTTACTTCCGGGGCCATTTTGAGGGCCTAAATGAAGGTTTTTTGGTATCGAGCTCCACAATGATAGACAAAGGCATAATTGATCCCCCAAAATGAATCTCCTCGGTGATACCTTTCCAATGGGCTATCACACGCCTAAAACAGAGATCGTATGAAAAAGTTACGACCCCGGGAAGTTGATGTACTAGCTTACCCAAGCGGGGCCCACATGACTTTTGGCGTTTCATCTCCTAGGGTTAGGTTTTTGGATGTCTATGGTTTTTGGAATTCTTTATTATTGTAAAAAGGCCTTCAGAGCCTCATTGTAACTTTCTTCTTGCGAATGGGTGCTGCCATCACATCTCTTCTCAGAGATAAGCTGCCACCATTCCAACAAGCTTGTTTCCACTGCATTTTATAGTTTTAGCTTATTTCATTATTGAATAGAAAACCAGTTTTACTGTATCTCTATTATTTTGTGTTAAGCACCTGTTAATAATATGTATTCATTTCGTTCTGCTCATAAAATCCATATCATATAATCTTTCTATGTTGTAGTGAGTGTTATAGAAACTTGATTTCCTGAAATAGTAATTGATCCTAAGCTAAAGCAACACCCCAAGGTGCTCAATATGTCTACTACACTCCTTGTCCATTCAGAATCTATATATCCCCACAACCTCACTTCACCACTTGAGACATATCCGAGGCCCTATCCAATTGTACCATGTAGGTACTTCAACACATTCTTTGCTACAACCCAATGGTAGTGTCTCGACTCTACCATAAACTGCCTCAAGGTGCTCACTACAAAGAAAATATTTGGCCTGGTGTTAACCAAGTACATCAAGGATCCAATCCACTGCTTGTACATTGTGGGATCCACCAAATATGAATCTGAAGCATAATCACTCAACTTCTTCATATTTGTTTCCATAAGTGTATCCATGGACTTACAGTCCATCATACCAAATCTACACAAAATCTCAACTATATATTTTCCTTTTCTAAGGAAAATCTTGCTTGGTCTCTACCACAGCTCCAATCCTAAGAAATATTACATCCATCCAATATCCTCCACCTTGACCTATGAAGCCAACTCCCTATATCACTAAAGTAAGCTCTATTATCCGGTTTGACTCATTGGATTCTTCCGCTGTGACTAATATAAAGTCCATATCCTGTCCCTCCTAAATGGATATTCTTAGAATATTGTGCTCATTTAACCATAGATAATGTCACAACATTGTCACCAAACCATAAGGACAAAGCCACCCCTGAGCACCTTAACCTTTGATAGAAAGAATGATTCTGGGAAGCAGTACTAGACCTAATAGATAACCAAAAGAGAAAAAGTGCACCTTTCTCCAAAGTTAGTGCACCAAGAAGAAAGTCCCAAACCATAGACCAAGACTAGTACCCAGTTGTAGTTGTTGTGATTGTGCACCAATTTATTGAGTGTTATTGCGTTACCAAATGAGCTCAAGTGCCTTCTATTTATACTAATATTGTCAAGTGAACATGTGTCTCTTCAAGTAGGATTGACTTGTCCTTTTCTGCATATAATACTTCAATATTACTTATTTTCCTGAGCCGACTTATCTTCTAGGGTTTTCACACATCTTTTTACGTTTTCTCTTGCTTCTGAAATATTCTATTCTAGTCAAAGGTTTATCCATGTTGGTTAAACACATCCCATAGCTACCAAAACATAAACACTCCCTCTTAGATAGGGAGGTATTTAGCCATGATGTTCCCTTTTGGTCTTCATATCCTTTCTCTCTATTCCATGATCCTCTCGTCATGTTTACACAAAACATGCTACTGGTAGCATCATTACATCACACATGGCTACACCCATTTGTACCTTTCAATATCTTCTAGGGGCCACAAACCACTAGATAACACTAGAGCTACATCTCGTAGTGTGTGTCACCATCATCATCATAAGATACACCCGCATGATGTGCTCACCTATGGATACACCTATTTCATGAGTATAACCATTACTATCATCATTATCCATCCATCTTACATGGCATGGGAAAGACCTACACAGACTTGTAGACCGATAACATCACCAAAGCTACACAATCTATCTCATGATCAACTAGATCATATTATGAGAAACACCATCACAACCATACAGGTTCTCGACTAAGACACTAGCATAGCAGACTGTCTCACTGGTGTAGAAACAACTTGACATACCAAACCATCTCACTAGAGTAGCCTAAAGCTCGATATAAATCCTACAACTAGGCATGAAGCCTACAACTCGACACAAGGCCTACAACTCGGCATGAAGCCTACAAATTGACACAAAGTAATACAACTCGAAATGAAGGCTAGAAATTAGCAGGAAGGTTACAACTCAACACAAAGGCCTACAACTCGACATGAAGGACTACAAATCAACACGAAGGCATACTACGCGACACGAAGGCATACAACTTGGTACAAAGGCCTACAAATCGGCACAAAGGCCTGCAACTTGGCATGAAGGCCTAGAGCTCGACATGAAGAATGACACAAAGGCCTACAAAATCCTTCTTTTCGAATTTTTCCATCAACTCCCTTTAACTAAGAGAATCCTTGAACCACGCTTCTGTCTACTGCATGTCCCTATGCATATTGCAAAGTGTCAAGAAACCTTTCTTCTTCCTAATCACTAACTCCCTCTAAAGTTTGACTCCCTCTAAGTCAATTAAAGTCTTATTTTTATGTGGTAACCTTCCTAGAATACGTAGGATAACCTTCCTGAAACAGAAACAACAAGAGAAAAAGTATTTCCGATATAATAGCATTTTATATAATAACATATGAATTTCATGGTAATTCATTATAGAATTACCAAGGATTCCTACCTGAGAACAAGAAAAATAAATATCTCCCAGAGGAGATGTTAATTCATATTGCAATTAAGTAGAATAAGAATTTATATTAATAGCACATGCTACTAAGTATTCATTTATTCCTAGCATTAATAAAATCTAAACGATTGTAATACTTAAGAAACAATAAAAATATCAAACCTAGTATGCAAACCTGAAGTTTGGCTATTGTTCCGCTTGAGTTTCTTTTCTTCTGAGACAAGTATTGTTTCCAACCTAGATATTGTGTTGCTCCTATGAATGTATGATATCTAAGATCTTTTTGGCTCTATGATTGCTTCTTGGACAAATATCCCTTCTCTTTCCAAAGATTCATATCTGTATTCATTGCTTTTTATTGTTTCTCCTACTCCACATTCATGTTCTTGGAAGATCCAAAAATCAAGCTCTTTATCCTTTGATGCCTACTCTTCAGTCTGTGGTTCCATAACTTTTCCCTTTATTCATTGCAAGGAAGATGTCAATCCTTGTCTTCCATGCTCTACCAAGAGACCAAGCTTCTGTTGCACCACTCTAATTTTATGGAGGAATTCATGACTATCTTGACTTTGACCTTGACTAGTCTTTTGACTTTGACCAGTCAAACCTTGACTTTGACCAATCAAATATTGACTTTGACCAGTCAAACATTGACTTTGACCCAAAAATTCAACTTTGACGCTTTGGATGGTTGAGGGAACCATAATATGCATTGGGTTAGGGAACACTAGAATAATCAAAATTTAGTCCCAATACTTCAAAAAAAAATTCACTGCAACTGGTACTAGAACTAGTGTTGGCACTGCAACTGGTGTTGCAATTGGCACTGCAATTGGTGTTGCAACTTGCACTGTTACTAGCAGTACAATTTGTGTTGCAATTGGAATGAAGGAACTGGCACTGCAACTGCAATTGTGCTACAATAAGCTTCACAGAGAGTTATGGATCTACCTTCCAGTGGTTAGATTGTTATGAAGGTGGTGTGGTCCCATAACCTGTTACAATATTGTGCTCATTTAACCATAGACAATGTCACAACATTTTCACCCAACCATAGGCACAAATCCACCCCCAAGCACCTTAAACTTTGACAAAATAAATTATTATGAGAAGCGTCACTAGAACCAACGGATAACCAAGAGAGAAATCATGCACCTTTATCCAAAGGTGGCACACCAAACATAAATTACCAAACCATAGACCAATAATAGTACCTAGTTGTAGTCATTGCAGCTGCACTCTTTGTCTAGACTTGTGCACCACTTTATTGAGTGTGAGTGTGTTATGAAATGATCTCAAGCACCTTATATTTATACTAATATGGCCAAGTGAAAAAGTGTCTCTTCAAGCAGGGTTGACCTGTCCTTTTCATCATATAATACTTCAATATTACTTATTCTACTGAGACGACTTGTCTTACAGGGTTTTCAAACATATGTTTAGTTTTTCTCCTACTTTCAGAAGATTCTATTCTAGTCAAAGGTTTATTCATGGAGGTTAATACCTCCCACAACTACCAAAACATAAAAAACTACCTCCTCTGTCACTATACAAAAATCTACTGAAACACAGGGATCCTCTGAGGAGGTCTCACATATCCTATAAGCCCCATACCTATGAAGCTTCTATCTGGCCTCCTCAATTCATGACACCTTCCTATCAGTCTTAGAATATGTCTCTCTCCCACCAGATCCAACTGATTCTTTCTGAGATCATGCTCTCTCTAAGTATGCATTCTCCCTCTGAAACATGAATCCCTTTGAGTATGTACAATCTTTGAAGTCATCTATCCCTGTGCATCTGTTGACTTCCTATGAAGTCTGATCTCCTATAAACTATCCTGGGAGTTTGTTCCTCCCTACTGAATCCTATGGACTAAATCCCTCTGAACTCTGGCTCCTTCTAAGATTGTACTTTTGGGGCCATCTTCCTCACCACTAGTGGAGCCACCTACTCCTCCTCATAACCGAAACCTTTGGAATCAATGATGTGAATGATTGATGCCATATAACTCGAGAATATCTAAGGTTGTTTTCTCTCCCTGAAAGTATCATAGAGAGATGCATGCCCCTCTACATCCTACAAAGTATTACAAAGCCATGCTAGCCTCTTCCTATTCAATGCAACATCTCTAGGTAGATCCACTCGCCCTGCTGGCTCTATTGATATTATAAAGAATGAACAACTACACTAGAAGTATTTTTATGGTCATCCTTTTGGGTCCTCTGCTCCTCACTATCAATCTCCATATGAGACACTTTGTATCCCACAAAAGTACCCTTCTTTCTAAAATGTTCTAACTTCATCTTCTTCACCTTCGATACATGGATGTATATTGTCATGTACACAAATCTATGTCTGGATAGTCTACTCCATGTCTCAAAATAGAGACCAGTTGACCTATTTCCTCCTACAACTGTCACTATATCTCCCTCTTAGATCTATCACCCATGACCTTCCCAGTACAAAAGAAAAACAAAAAATACAAGAACAATACTTTTCTAGTGTTGATATCAGTCATTCCTCCTTACTAACCTTCCCAGAGAAAAACAAGAACATCTCCATGGAAACCTTCATGAATTTTACAAGGTAATCCTTCCTGGGAAAAAGACAACAACCAAGAACATTTATGTTAGGGAGGGTGCGCTACTCCTCCAAGTGCACTAGATTTACGAATCCTTTGGATCTACTGTCACTACTTGGACAAAGGTCCTTTTTCCAAGTGTACATCTCTTGCAAACAACCTCATGATATAATTTATATACAAGTCCATACTTTTGAAATGTGTAGCACCATCTGTTTGCGATATTTCTTGTAAGGGGGCCTAGAACGCAAAAGATTGGGTTAAAAACCCACTTGTCCTAAGTTTTGGGTGATAATGCACCCACGGTAAGCAATGTACAAGTTCGAGTGGCCATGATTCATGCACCCGGATCAGCGACGCGTATTGAATTCCGAACCCCCCCTGCCATTCTACCTTTAAGCGGGGGGGGTGGGGGTCCGGAATCATGGGCGCACCTCTCCAATGGTCCAGATCAGCGCACCCGGATCAATGGCAATAAAGACCATTCCAGACCCCCCTGCCTTTCTACCTTTAAGCGGAGGGGGGGGGTCCGGAATCGAGCGAGTAGCTTCTGACGGTCGAGATCTTAGCAATCCTGTCATTCTCAGCTGCTCTATGTATAGCCTGCGTGGGTCCTTCTCCCATCATGTCATCTTCCTTTCCACCTTTCCCCTGCTGTCGTGTGTCATCCATCTGTTGGATCATGTTGTCATTGATGCCAATGGTTTGTCATTGATGCCAATGGTTTGATTACTTGGGAGATTGTTGGATCATATGTCATTGATGTAAATGGTTTGGTTTGATTGATGTCATTGGTTGATGCCAAGTAATT
>JASDQU010363536.1:940-11003 GCA_032191745.1 Picea mariana
TCCTCTTTCTCCATTGTGTCTTTGGATTTCATCAATAAGATCAGCTTATACATTGGTGATATCGGTCCATTTGTATTTATTTTTCATTTCTTTTATATGCTCATAGTTTCATTTGGTTTTTGTTTAATTCTTGTTTATAACTTTGTAGTTTCTTTTTCTAACCTTTCCTTTCACATCTGTCATGCCTAGTAGAGCCCAACTGGGCATGTAAGTACTCTCAATTTTCTCATCAAGTGACGAATAGAGTGCAAACATCCATCTTTGGCAAGTGGTAATTATCTTTCTTGGAGCTTCTATTCAAATTCATGAAATCAACACATAGTGTAATTTCCCCATTTTTCTTCCTCACAGGGACCAAGTTAGCCACCCAATCAAAGTATCTCAAAGGAATAATGATCTTGGCATCCAACATCTTCTTCACTTATTTTTCCATAATAGGAAGAAACATGGTATTTATTTGTCTGAGTTTCTGCCTAAAAGGCTTGGTCTCCTCTTTCAAAGGGATATTATGTTCAATGGTGTTTGTGTCATATGTTTGTAAATCTTCATATTTCTAGGAAAACACATCAGAAAACTCCTTTAAAAGCTTAACATACTCAACCCTTTGTTCATTTGACAATCTGCTAGACAATTTAACATACTTTGGATCCTCCTTTGTACCTAAATTGCATTCAATCACATCGACATTTTCAATTGAACCTTTAACCTTTACAACAACATCATTTCTATAAAAAAATGTCTCCAAGGGGACTAATCCTTTTGGAATATGGTTACTCTACAACTAAACAATATGATGATCAACAATTTTATTCAGAAAAATATTAGCATGAGGGTTTTTTTCATAATCATGATCTTGATCAATATGTAAGGCGTAAAACTCATCCACAATCTCAAGAAATATTTTTATCTCAAGATGATCCTCAAGACCTTCCAATGTTTGATATTGTCAGGTATAGAAGGTATATACTTCACTTCCACATCATATTTGCATTTAGGGGGCAAAAGAACTCTGAAATTACTTGCTGAGACAACCAAGGAATCTGCCATATTGTTATCCTCTCTTGGAACAAATGAGATGTTAAAAGATAAGAAGAAACTATAAACAAGATCCCAAACTTAATTTTTGTAAGTCCTTAACTTGGGGTGTTTAGATTGATACATATTTTTGACTTGGTGAACAATTAATTCAACATCTCCAAACACTATTAGCTCTTCAATCTTCATGTCTTTAGCAACCCTCAAACCCAAAACAAGAGCCTAATATTCTTTCACATTGTTTGTAGTTTCAAATTCAAGCTTGCAAAACAAATATATGGTCTCTTGGGTAGGGTAAATAAATACTACCCCATCACCAACACCTTCCTTAGAAGAGGCTCCATAAAAAAACATCTTCCAAACAGAGGTATTAGGAGTAGGATATTCACAAGAGGTAAGAGGTTTTTTTTATGATTTCAATAGATTATTGAGGAACATCAATGATATGTAATATATTTTATCCTAAATCAGTATCAACTACAAAAATAGGGTGGTTGGTAGGATTCGCTTCATCGTTGAAGATGTAGGCTACTTGTGCCTCCTTATAAATCCTTCTATGTTCTCCCCCAAACACATGAATGGTGGCATATGAAAGGTCCATTTGTAAATTCCCCCCTATTATTTTGATCCAATATCTTGACAAGAGCGTCCCAAAATTAGGGGGGACATCAACCACCACAATATCCATGACCACACTTTTCATTGGAAATTGGAACAAGGTAACAACTAGGTCTTTGATAACCCCAAGACACTTCACCTTCCTGGAATCAAATGAGTATAGGTCATGGTAGTTTTTTTTAATTTCCAACCCAAGCTCATCCATGATATTTTTAGGAATGAGGTTATGAGATTCCCCTGCTTCCATCAATTAGTTGTGAAACACTTTATCATGAATGGTTAATGATGTGTAGAAAGGAGGGGAAGATTCATCCCTATCCTCTACCAAAGGTCCCCATATGATTGTTGGTTTTTCATCTTGAAGTTTGAATGAATATGTGGAATTAGAGGAAGAATCAAGCTACAACATTTTGGAAAGATATATTTTGAATTCCTCATTCTTAATTAGCTCCAAAAAAGGTAGACAGATTTTAATTTTTTGAATCTCACTCTCAAAACTAAAAGAGGATGGAGATTTCAAAATCTCTTTAACTTATGGGGGTAGGACTCTTAACCAATGCCTGGGGGTTTTGTGCATATTTTTATTTGTTGCTAGTTGCCACAACCTTAGAAGATTTTTTTTGTTTTAGTGGGTTGATCAGAAGTGTCAGTCTTTCCCTCTTTCATTTTTGACCTTAGGTTGTGTTTATTTGGATTTTTCCCCTTTACTCAATTCATTTAATTCGATATCCATGAGAGACTCTTCATATGTAGATTGGGTTAAATGAGGAGATAAAGAGGTGTCACCAAGACAATGGATTTCAAGATCAGTTTCTTCATCCTCTCCTTCTTCATCAACAACAAGGTTATTTTGGAGAGGGGATTGGACTTTTTTATCATCCCTATCCCTATTTATATGATATCTTTGGAGGACCTAATGGGAATTATTTGGTCTTATGAAATTACCTCTATCATCAACATTATGTGTGTTCCTATAGTTTTGTTTTTGTTCAAGTCTCAACTTCTCCATTTCAACAAAAAGTGATTTTACCAATTTTGTAAGTTCATCAACTTGAGGGTGGAATATAGGGGATTATAAGGTTGAAGCTTCATCCCTACCTTTCCTTCTATCTCTATAATATTTTCCCCTAGGTTTGTCAGCTACCAATATGTTAGATTCTACTTCCAAGGTTCCATCTTGCATATGAGCTAGAGAGGTAGATCTTCTTTCTCTCAAGAGGAGGTAAAAATCAAGTTCAAAAGGACTGGCATATGTAATCTTGGCAGAGGTTTCTGTAGACTTTATTTCGGTGAGAATATTGTTGTACATTTTATTAAATATTTTTTAGAATTCTAAAATAGATTCCCCATCCTTCCTCTTAAGTGACCCAAATTCTATAATGTAATAAAGGGAATCCCTTTTATCCCCCCAATGCCTCAAGAAAGCATCATCCAAAGCTTCAATCCCAACAATAGATCTAGGATTCAAACCCCTAAACCATTTTCTAGCCTCACCATCAAGGCTATGTAGAAATACACTCATACATACATCCTCATTCTCAATGTTAATATTATCTGCATAACTATAAAAATATGCAAGGTGTTCTTCTATAGTTATGTCTTCCTCCCCTGTGAATTTGGGCATGTAATTCAGGTAGTATCCAACTGGGAGAGCATTCATAGGCTGAGGTTAAATAATAGGGGCATACCTAGAATCCACTATGGCATCCATCCTATTTCTAGGAAGGTTATCACCTGCCATTGGGTTATGAACTGTAGGAGAACAAGGGGGAGAGGGAGCTTTGACAGGTATAATTACAGCTTGGATTTTTGGAGAAAGAGGGAGCTTGGATGGAGAGATTTCAGTTTTCATAGGAAGAGGTTGAGTCATAGAGGAATATGATATAGGGTCCAATGGAAAATAGGTTTCCTCCTTTTTAGTCACAACAACTTTGATAGGAG
Source organism: Picea mariana (assembly GCA_032191745.1). NCBI lineage: Eukaryota > Viridiplantae > Streptophyta > Pinopsida > Pinales > Pinaceae > Picea > Picea mariana. Next base: position 4,535 of record JASDQU010363536.1, read on the forward strand.
GAGGAGTAGGAAGGCCTAAAGAATTAAAATCTTCTAAGATATCAATTTTAAACTGGCTTACAACATCAGGCGAAGAAAGGGTTTCAAAAATTNTTTCAGTTTTCATAGGAAGAGGTTGAGTCATAGAGGAATATGATATAGGGTCCAATGGAAAATAGGTTTCCTCCTTTTTAGTCACAACAACTTTGATAGGAGGAGGAGTAGGAAGGCCTAAAGAATTAAAATCTTCTAAGATCTCAATTTTAAACTGGCTTACAACATCAGGCGAAGAAAGGGTTTCAAAAATTTATTCTTTCAATTTGGGGATAAAAGAATATTATTCAACAGGAAAATTTTCAAAATCCAAACTTCTAGAAACTTCAGCAGAGGGTAGAAAAGGACAATTGGATATAGCTACTCATGTTTTAAAAGTAGAATCATGTAAATGACTAGAAGTGCCTTGTACAATAGCCAAAAATCCTTCTTGAGAAGCCTTTCATTTCTTGATAACCATATCTAGGTTAGATTCCGATGTTTCCATAGGTAGATGTGGAGTATACTTTGTGTGTCTACCTTTGAGAGCCACAATTGAAACAATGGAGTCACCAGGTGCAAGCTACAATCTTTAATATACTAATTTCTGATGCACCTTTAGAATCAATAATTCTTTTTCATTCAATCCTAGGGAAATGTATTAAATTCATTCCCTGAAAATGATGCCAAGAATTTTATCACTGATAATCACCCTAAGATTGCAAGGGGATAATCCTAGTACCCATCAAAAGGTTTGTAAATATAAATTAATGATTAAAGGTCAAATGGACAAAAACTCAGCATAAGAATGTTTTAACACAGAAATCTAGGCTAGCATGCATAAGAAAATTAGGTTTTGATTAAATTTATTCAATGGTTAAGGATAAAAGTGAATGGAGTGAAGACTTAGTGAGGAAGGTGGATAAGGTTGCTATAAGAATGAGGCCTTCAAGAAGCTAGGTGAAGAAAAACTCAGTCACAAGAAATTCTTGAACTTCAAGTTTAAAACACTGAAAAATATTCATAGAAACATTATAATAAAACATTAATTATAACACAACCACAACATCTCATATGGATCATCCCATCATTAGCATATTAGAATAATAAGAAACAATATGATGAAAGTAAAATGACTTCTATTAATGAAAATGTCTAAAGTCTAATACATAACCAGAGAACAACTCTCTTTATTCAAAATGTTACAAAATATGGATCTCTTCTCAACCATTCGAACCCCAAAATATCATTCATTTGATGTGTTTATAATCAAAACAATAGAAAACATCTAGAGGCACAAGTTGGACTTCCTATCCTAGGATTCTCCACAAAAATCTACTAGTCTAACATCTGTACCAACAGATCTAACATACTGTTAAAATCAAGGATCTTGTTGGAAACCACTCTAACAAAATATGAAAGACATGTATTAATGTTGCTTGGGTGCATTTTCTCTAGTTCCATGTATCCTCCAAGCTCATATGTTGATATCCAACTGCCACCTATTGTTCTTTGGTTCCCTCCAAATCATCAAAGTCAAGAGGAAGTAATGAATTCAAAACCTTTGACTGTAATGGCCAGTTCATAGCACCATTCCATAGTGCATTCGGTAGTCAATTCTGTAGTGCTCTCTTATAAAAATGCTCTATAGATTCTGTAATTCTCTTTGTAAAAATGTTATGCAAATTCCATAGTGCCCTTTGTAAAACTACTCTGCAGATTTGGTAGTTACCTTTCTGTGTCTGTCTAGGTGATTCTGTAGTGCCTTTGGTAGCGCAACTATAGAAAAGTCTGCGTAGACGATTCTGTAGCGCCCGACGCTATGAAATATTTTTGTTTTTACTCTGTTATGCAACGAATCCTCAAAAACAAAAAAAGCCTTAGCAGATGGACTTTGAGCCTGTATACTCCTCCATAGGTGAAAATATCATATTTCCTTGAAAACTTCAAGCTTGCAAAAAACTAATCATCACCAAATATGGATCTGTCATACTTCTCCATTCACTTTCTCAATTTGTCACTTCTCCTAGTTGCAAGAGAACTTCCCTTCGTCACATCAACATCTCTTTCTTTTGCAGGGGCAATCCTCTCTACTGCAGTGGCATTTATTTCTATTGCATCTTGTGCTAGAACGTTTAAGTTCCTCTGGGCTAGATCATTCTCGAAGGGTTGCAATTCTTCTTTGATCTTTCTTTTTTGGGACTAAATGCTTTTGTTTTTCCTTTATAGAGTCTTAAGTTTCCTATGGAGAGGCAAGAATTTTCTTGTTTTAAACCTTTCCAGATCAAGGGTTTCATTATACATTTCCATGAGCTCCTTCATCTTCCTTCTCTCATTCAAATTTTATGCCTTCAAACGGGAAACTTATTTTCTAGCATCCTTGAGTTGTCTAATCAATTTCTTGAAAGTGGGATTATCAGGAGGAGTGCTGATGTTGATAACTTCAATAGGCTTCTAAGTGGCTTCACCTTTACCTTTATCTTTCTTCTAAACAAAGGCTTTATTCATAACCTCAATAGTCTTCCCAATAGGGTCACTTTTACTTTTAACTTTCTTTGGCACTGAAGGCTTGGGTATGACTTATGTTTCAACAACTTCCTTATGGGTTGATGATATAGTAAAAGGCCTCTTCAATCTGGTCTTAGCTACTACAACAAGTTAAGGGAAATGCAMTTTTCTCCCCTTCTTGGTTGTGGTTTTGGTTGATGAAGGAAMTTCTTCTAGTTTAKGTGMAGGATGAGGTGAAAATTCTCTTTGTGGGTAGTGATGGATCTCCCTCTCTTCTTCTTCAATTTCCTTAGGGGTTTCTTTTTCTTGGGTAGTAGGTTTTCTCTTTCTCTTCTTACTTGTTTCTTCTTGGGAAACACTACTAGCTGGCATGGATCTATGTAAATGTGTTGAACCTACACAGAATAGATCTATCTAGAAAATAATACACACATTTTCAGAGAGAATATGAGAAGGAACAAAAAGTAGTTACTAAGTAACCAATCTCACTCCAAGAAGACCTCACAACTATGCAAGTTTGTGCTCATTGAAGATTTTGTTGAAGATGTAGATGTATGCATGGATCTCATGAAGTAAATTCATCATTGATATATCCACACATATCTACTTTCTCTTCTTGTAATGAAAAATATCCAAATAAAGTTTGGATGAAACTTTGAAAACCGTGCGGCCGTTTCCGAAAAAAATGCTGAAATTTTGTTGATTTTAAAAAGATCATAACTTCACTTTCCGGAGTCCATTTTGGATGATTTTTTTTTTGAATATTTTCCCAAGAGGAATTCAAATATCCAATTTGTTTCTGCAAATTTTGCTCATAAAATATCAGAATGGAGTCTGATTTTCACGGCTCTCTTTTTGTCTCCTAAGATGCATGCATTGCGCATGGAAAAGTGTTTGCATGTGATCCGTGAGATGCATGCCATATATATTCCACATTTAATTTAGAAAACAAATCTGAAATGGAGTATACATCATCTTCAATTAATGGAATACAAACTTGTGCAAATACTTTTCTAAAAGACTCTTCAGAATAAGAGGCTTGATCTTCTGATGGTTTCTCTTCTGGGTCTATCTACTCAACCTCTTGCATGAAATATTCAAAATCTTCTTTATTCCCAAATAGAACCTCCAATATGGTCCATAATTCATTTGGATTTTATTCTTGTGATTCATCATATACTTGGTGGAGAATTTCAGGAGAAATAAAATAGAGGATACATCCTATGGCCATATCTTGTCTATTGAGAAAATCATTTTTCTCATCGACAGAATCAGGCTCTACTTCCATTTCTATAGTTATTTTGTACAATCCTCTGCATCTGAGAAGAAGAAGAATTTTTGGCTTCCATTCCAAATAGTTATGAGGTGTGTGAAGTATTGCCGATGAGTAAAACATAGATTCCATCTTTCTGTGTTCTTCAATCTTCAGTACCTACAAAAATAATTTGGTATAGATTATGCTTAGAAGTACATCGGCTCTAATACCATGTAAATGTGTTGAACCTACAAAGAATAGATCTATATAGAAAATAATACACACATTTGTAGAGAGAATTTGAAAAAGAAGAAGGAGAGAAAGAATGGAAGAATTCTCATTAACCGTTGTTCCACACTCAAAGAGTGAATAATTTACAATAGATATAGGATACATGAGTAACTAATGTGGTGGTCTAGAGTGATCTGGACACACACCAACATTTATGGGAGTGAACTACCACCTAGTCTAGTCTCTCAGGTAGTTACAAGAGTGAATTGCCACCTAGTTGAGTTAACTAGTCAACTAGTCTTCAGTTATCTGATTGAACATAGAGTAGTGAGGAGTTAACTTAGGAAATCAAGGGTAATGCGCTAGTCTGGTGATGATCCCAAGAAAAGTGTGCATTATCTGGTGATGATCCCAATGTTGAATGGTGACAAAACCAATGCAGCATCTAAACTCAACTCAACTAGTCAAACTGAAGTGTCAACTGAAAGAGAATATTCTCCAAGTGGAATATTCTCCCCTAAAATATAGGAGACTGGATAATGACTAATTATGACTAATAAACAAGGAAAAAGATAGGAAAAATAAATCCTAGGTGTGTGTGAAGTAACTCCAACTATCTACAACCCGGATTGAGGGGTAGAAGATATATCTAGTTGCAGATTGGCAGAGACAATGAATTGTTCCCAAGAAAGGTTTATTTTCTTCAACTCTTCCATAACTAGCATCCTGATCAACCCATAGTGGAAAACACTAGTGTCAATAGCCTTGGAATTGGCTTGGACCCTATCATCCATCTTTCCCATACTTCTTAACAGATAAAAAGGGATATTCATTAAATCCTTACTAGCGAAATGTAGCAAGAGCCTAATGTGATATTGGTATATCATGTTAAATCTTCCCTCACATGTAAAATATCTCTAGATAATCTTCATAATTTTATCAAAACCCTCAAGTAGGTGGATCTTAGGCACTCCCTTAGACAAATTGTCTTTCTGATAGTCTTTCTTGAGGAAATCCTTGGAAAAGGATGCATTAAAAATCATGAATTTGAACCACCTCTCACCAGTGTTGGGTATCCCAGTGGTTTTTGCAATAGTGGCCTCAGATCACTCCAACTCAAGGGTTCTTACCTTGGTATTAGTGCCATCATAGTTTAAGGAAAACTGCCTTGCTACTTCAGGGTGTCCCCTCTGCATGTTTTGAAAAAAACAGAGGCAACCAACCCTTTGGAAAACCTCCCTGATCATAGGCTCATCATCAAACAGTTGCATGTCAGCAGGCTCAGTACATACCACACTCCCACCCTTGTGAGATTTATTTTTTTGAGTTGTATCCATGGATAGAAGAAGGAGATAAAAAGTTGTGATGCTATGAGAGGTAAGGAAATCAAACAGAGGAAAAGGTCTGGTGAGTTTTGAAGGTGATCCTTAATTGGTCATTCATGGATTTCCTCGAATTCAATTATGAATTAACAAGAGACTGGTTTGATGGCTTAAAATGAGGAAAATATACTCTGAGAAAAGATATATAAGGAGACTACACCATTCGGGTTTTAGACTGTCATCAAGACACCATGCAAGGTCATCAAAGATTTATAAAAGCAAGGGCTCCTAACTCCTCACTGTAATTATACTTTTGAGATGAAATTATAAGATGACAAAGTGAAAAAGTAGATATAATGCTAGAGTTGTGAGTGTAGACGATAGCAATGGTTTGAGAGGGAATTTGCAGTGTCAGAATATGGGATCCGTAACGTAGTCTAGTAGTAGTTTCAGTAGCGCAGTATGGGCAATGTGAACCAAGATGATAAATGGGCATTCAAAATCTGAAGAAAATCATCTCAGTTCCATGGGAGGGAAAATTCAGCATCTAAATGGCTATGGAGTGTGTGGCAGAAAAGGTAAAGAGGTTGGTGTTAGCACCAATTCTTGTAATGGGGTGTTTTCTCTTCAGATTCGAGCCCGTGGCATAAAATGTGAAGAAATGGGGCTTAAAACCCATAAAATTCATTTTATCCAAGGTTGCATCCATGAGCGCAATGCGCAGCACGCAGAAAAATTCCATTTCGGGTTAAAAATGAAAGCAGGCGGGTAGCTTCAATTTTCAAGGGTGAGGATCCATCAATGGAGCAAATTGATGGTCATCGTATGATTTTGATCAATAGAGTTGCATGAATTTTATCACAGGAGATAACGTCCATATCACCGAAATGATCAGGGTTGTTTGATCTAGTGGGGATAGGTGGTAGCTGAGTGCACGATCTCGAGAGTCGGCATTTTAGGGTTTTCATTAGCAAGTGCACCCATAGTCCTAAGTCATGAAATCGTGAAACCTCGGGGGTTATCCCACGGTCCTAGCCCCTGGTCACAAAGGAAGCAGGTCTAGGAAGGGTGCTAGCACTCATCGTGTGGCAAAGCAAGCCTCATATTGTTAAAATCATTCCATCCGTCCAACCAAAGGGAC
>JASDQU010363537.1:0-11672 GCA_032191745.1 Picea mariana
TCCTTAGGAAACCTTAGGGCGGCCAACGGAGCCGTTAAACCCGTCAGAGTGGTCCATTCCAAACGGCTTGGGTTATTAGACAACCCCGGACCGGTTCCACTCTCTTAATTGACGGACGATCATTTTCGCCCGTCAACAAACCCCTAAGTTGCAAGGGCTATACGAAGGTGTTTACAATATAGCAAATGTGAATGGGTGTACCCTCTTCATCAATGGATTATGTAGCTCTTCAATGAGCTATATGGAATCCCCACTCCCAAAATAACCAAAACGCGATCAATAATTCACCTCAATAATGACCGAACTCTCCACCATTTCACCATGAAAAATTTCATCATTAAAACAACCATCTAACATTAGAATGCCTCTCATGGACACACTCCCTCTCTTCTTATAATACTTGTGTAATATGTCACATGCCTCCTCATGCAAAATGACTCATTATTAATTCACTAATATGCCCTATTATTCTTCACCTAGCCACACATCTCTTCCATGCATAATTTCTAATTTCTAATTAACTTAAATGCACATTATTCACCCAATTCCCAACTACTTTTCTTATTTTTTCTCATTTATGTTATCTCTTTTCTTTTCCAACTATTTTAGGTGTGTGCACATGATAATTCACTTTTAATTAAATAATTTACATCGAAATAGGAAATGAATAATTTCTATTAATGGATGTCTCTAGTGTTTAGTTTCTATCTTAAATTGTCATAATGAAATTAAATCTAATTTACCCATAAATCTCCCCTCTAGATAAATCAGTGCCAACTATATGAATAATAATTTCATGAGTGCACTTCTATTTTTTAAAATGTATCATTTTCAAATGCCATGCATGAAAAGGACACTCTTTCCCAAAATAACAATCATCAACTAGTGTCAATATCAAAGGTAAGGCCATGATCAATTCGACTCTTCTCAACATGTACCAAGGGTGAGGTTGTGTTCATTCTAGCCCTTCAAGTACACACATTTTCATGGTGGAGAACTAATGTAATATAGGTGAGATCGTGTTAGATCCATCTCATTTTACTCATGGTGAGAGAATAATGGTCAATGAGCAATAAGGACTCCATGTCCTTATTACAGACTCCTCGACTATACCTCATGAGTGGTCCCTAATTTGCCAACTACCTTCATGGAAATGTGTAACCTCTTAGGTGAGAACATGAGTTCTTCAACCCATCACATAAAAGGAGTTTCTAGTAGGCAAAATAGAGAAAATACTCCTCCTCTCCTTATAGTACATATGTCACACCCTCTTCATATAGCTCAGATCCATGTGTAATCTTAATTGACAATATCCATTCATGTATGGACACATCTAGAGACATCTATCAAATAGCATTGTTCAAAGTAATTATAATTCATATTAACATGTTTACAACATCATATTCAAATTGAGACATAAGTCTCATCTCATTTTACTCATGGTGAGAGAATAATGGTCAATGAGCAATAAGGACTCCATGTCCTTATTACAGACTCCTCGACTATACCTCATGAGTGGTCCCTAATTTTCCAACTACCTTCATGGAAATGTGTAACCTCTTAGGTGAGAACATGAGTTCTTCAACCCATCACATAAAAGGAGTTTCTAGTAGGCAAAATAGAGAAAATACTCCTCCTCTCCTTATAGTACATATGTCACACCCTCTTCATATAGCTCAAATCCATGTGTAATCTTAATTGACAATATCCATTCATGTATGGACACATCTAGAGACATCTATCAAATAACATTGTTCAAAGTAATTATAATTCATATTAACATGTTTACAACATCATATTCAAATTGAGACATAAGTCTCTTAACTTAATGTAGGTCCATATAAGAGGACTCACTCAAAAGTCCATATACATGTGATTGTTTCATATCACACTTGAACATCATCACAACAAACATTAATAAAAAATCATAGAAGCCAAAAACATTTTAAGCAATCTAATTCAAGTGTTTCCATACACAAAAATGAGTTGTCCATACATTAAAAAAAATGCCCTCAAATAATAACAATACGAAATAATAATAAGTCTAATCAAACAAAGGAATTTTATTTATAAAGGTTGTTTTTATAGATTCTAAAACTACTGTTATAATAAGTTTGAATTTTTTTTAATGAAAAACAATTTTATTAATTTTAAATTTACTATATTTTTTATAATTTGATCTTATGTAATTAATAATAAGTATAATTAAACAAAATGGGGGGTCGGAATGGAGTCTGAGGTTTTTCCCGGCACCGAGGATCGTGGGTGCAGATATTTTTCTCTTGATATTTTTGACACGCATTGACAGGTTTCCCTTCCTCTCCCCCGCTTCTTTATCCTAGGCTCACTGTCTACACAAACCGCAGACAGTTTTTTAGTTTCCCTATCTTTCTCTCCTGAGCTTCTTTGCAGACGTGTAATGCTGGGATTAACCATGGATAAAGATACATTCCACGTGGACCCTTCCTTCTTTTCTAGCGGCTTGACCCCAGTCCAAGGTTGCTGGCAGTTGATTTCTCACCGCCTAACCAGACTTTGCTTACCTCTCTCGAGCCATCGTCTCCACTCACTGGTAAGCTTTCATCTCCTGCCCTTTCCCTGCACAGAACAGGTTCTTACTCTGGCATTTTTGGCACTTTCTCAGACTTTTTGGTCTCAAACCCGCCCACCTCTGGGAGCATCCCCTCGGCTCCTAGCTCACCCATAGATTTAGCCCTCGATTGGCTCTCACAGGAGGAGGGTTTTTTCCTTTTCTCTTAACCATCTTCGAGCCTCGAACCCATTGGAATTGGTTTTGCGACAGAAGGGACATAGCACCAAGAAGTATCCAGACTGGATCTCACAAGTAAGGAATCAAGGCTAGCACTTCCTCGGGGATCTTCTCCCCTCTCCAAAGGTTTTATCTCGGATTTCTTGGAAGTTGAAGAACAGAGGGGTTTTACCCAAGATAGAAGGCCCCCTTCCCCACTTTACAATCCAGAGGAGTCGTGGGACGCAAGGGGCTTTCATTGCGCGCGTCACAAACAAAGAAGGAAAGGCCCAAAATCTATTGGGAAAGTGGGAAATCTGTAGTTTGGAAAGGAGGTCGGTATGAACAAGGTGGTACAGATGATGAATCAGACTCTGGTGGGGAGGGCCAGTGGTAGATGTTTTGCACTCAAAACCATTATTTCTTGGACAAATTCGGTTTGGGAAGAGCACCTAGGGTATGCACCGGAGGTTATTGAATTAATTAGGAATTGGTTTTCTTTCCTTTTTCTACAACCAGAGCACGCAAAATGGGTGTTGAGTAAACACTGGAGTGTAAACTCCTCCCCTCTTTTGCTCAAGCCTTGGAGCCCCCTTTTTGACACAAATAGGGAGAGGATGGACAAAATCCCTGTCTGGGTAAGACTGTCAGCTCTACCCATACAATTCTGGTCTCTAGAACACTTCAAAGCCATTGGAAATTATTTCGGGGAATTTCTTGAAGTTGATCTATCCTTCGAAGAGACAAAGCAAAGTAAAATTGCTAGGATTTTGGTTAATCTAAATATCAGAGAAGGGCTTTGAGAGGAGATAGACCTTACTTGGGAGGGTTACACTCATACCCAGCTCCTGGACTATGAGAATATCCCCTTCAGATTATGTCATTGTCACAAGTATGGGCACCTGGTGGATTCTTGCCACCTCCCCTTAAGAACAAAAGGAGGCCCTTATTACAGAACTAAAATAAAGCCTTCTTCTCCAAACTCCAACAGAAGGCAAGATTTTATCTCAGGGAAGGAAGCTCCACGCATTACGGAATCCAAACCCTCCATGGTGGTACCAGCGGAACAAGAACAAAAAGATGGCTCTCCACCCCACGAAAGGATTGCGGAGGCGGAACTGGAGAAAACAAGCACCTCTTCTCTGGACTCAGAATTGGTGAAGACTCTGACCTTGGGTATTCCTCTTCCTCCCTCTCTCCCCATTACAGTTATAATAAATCATTTTTCTTTAGAGGGTACTGAATGGTTGGAGGCTCTAAAAAATTTGTCTCTAAACACTGTATCCTGGACCTATGCCGAGACTACCTCGGTCTGTTTAAAGGATCCCCCCCTTCTGGAAGTACCGCCTCCCCCTAAACAACTTTGCCTAGCAGAAGAAGCCTCTTCCTCCTCTTCCCAGTCCCTGGAATCTTCTTCTACCCGGTACTTTTTAAGATCTCAAAGAAAAACCTCCGATGGACTGGGAAAGGAGGAAGTCTCATCCCTGGACAGGGGAGGACAGGGGAGAAATTCCTTTTTATCCAAATCATAATCAAAGGCCAGAATAGATCTCTTGGCCGGGAAACAACAATCTATTGAACGGGCACTTAGAGCTTCGAAGCCCCGGGCCAAGGTTCTAGGATGAAGATTATGGCCTTCAACTACAGCGATTTGGCGGGGGCCCTAAAAAAACCCACACTAAAAAGGGTGGTTACCACTGAAAACCTGAATGTTTTACTCCTCCAAGAAACTATGGGAGTAGGAGATGAGTTAAAATCAGGCCTGGAGATTATGCTTCCAGGTTGAGTTTTTACCACGGTGGATGCAATGGGCAGATCAGGTGGATTGGCCACTGGGTGGAATTCACAAAAAGTCCAAGTTCTCAACTCTTGGGGTCTGGACTTGAGACTTGGGATAATGGTGATGACCCCAAAAATCAAAGAGGCAGTCCATATACTCAACATTTATGGACCCTATCAGAACATAAAATCCTTTTGGGACTCTCTCCTCAAAAAATCCTTCTTTCAAGAACTATTAATTTTAGGGGGAGACCTAAATCTCTCCCTGGGTCCCTCTGAGGTCTGGGGGGACAGTGCAAGGCCAGATCTGTTGGTTGACTACTTTAGCCATAAATTTTCAGAATCCAAACTAACGGATTTGGACCCAATAAATATCAAGCCTACTTGGAAAAATAACAGGTCAAAACCAATGGAGTGGAAAAAAGACTGGACCGTTTTTTTATCAATGAAAATCTTTTGAACAACCTTCTTACCATCAAGCAATGGATTGGTTTTGGAGGCTTGTCAGTCCATCATCCAATCTTTTTGGAATTTAGATAGGGCATCGAGAAGCTAGCCAACCCTTTCAAATTTAACAAAACTTGGTTTGAAGACGATTTCGTTATGAATTTGATTAAGGACCATTGGATACCCTATCGACATGATTTACCCCAGTCAACAACTTATCAATTTACAGAAAATCTGAAAAGAATCAAAGAAGTGGTAAAACCCTGGGCATTCCAAAAAAGGAAAAATGAAGATAAAGAGTTAAAAGACATTGAACTTGAACTACAAAGTATCTTTGAAGATGAAAAGGACATTCTGAGCACAACAAAGTCAAAATTCAGATTACTTCAACTGGAGAAAAGAAGGATAAAACTTTTCAAGGAACAAGAAGAGACTTGGAGATTAAAAAGCAGAGCAACTTGGCTGGAAAGTGGCAATGAAAACAAAAAGTTCTTCCAAGCCTATGCAAGAGGAAGGAAAAACATCAATACTATCTGGAATTTAAAGAATCGGGACAAGAACCTGGAAACCTCATTTGAAGGGTTGTCATCACTGGGAAAAAATTATTTCCAAAATCTCTTCAAAGCAGAAAACCGAGCTACAATCGAGGAAGTAGTTAAAGTGGCTCAATTATTTCCAAGATTTGTTGAAGAAGAGGAGAATCGATTCCTGATGGAATAAGTCACAGAAAAAGAGCTACTAGAAGTACTACACAGCTTCCAAAAAGATAAAAGTCCAGGTCCTAATGGATGGATCATAGAATTCTTTATGGGTTATTACTAAATTCTAGGATCAAACTTACTAAAATTTGTGGAGGACACAAGAGTTTCGGGTTGCATCCCTCAGAGTCTCAACTCAACCTTGCTCGCTCTTATCCCTAAAATTGATAACCCGAAGACTCTAGATGACTTCAGACCAATTTCTCTTTGCAACTGTGCCTATAAAATTGTCTCAAACGTAATTGCTAGACGACTCAAAAAAATTCTTTCCAAGAACATTTCAGAACAAAAGTTTGCTTTTCTGGAAGCAAGACAGATTCATGAAGCCATAGGAATAGCACAAGAAGGATTACATAGCATGAAAACAAGAAAGATAAAAGGGGCAGTGTTAAAAATAGATCTATCAAAAGCCTATGATAGAAAAAACTGGTTGTATATTCGGTTATTACTGACTCATCTAGGTTTTGAAGTTCCCTTTATCACTTGGATAATGAGTTGTCTCACCACAACTTCCTTTGTAGTATTAATAAATGGCTCAGCTTCACCCTTCTTTAAACCAGAAAGAGGGCTTAGGCAAGGTTGCCCACTATCACCCCTCCTCTTCCTTCTAGTAGCGGAAGGACTCAACAGAGCTCTTACTTAGGCAAAAATTGAAGGAGTCTTTTTAGGTATCAAGATAACACCTGCTTTGGCTCTCACACATCTACTATTAGTAGATGATGTCTTAATTTTCAGTGGAGGGTCTAGAAGGGAAGCAAAAACGTTAAGTAATATCCTTTCTCTTTTCTCCAAAGCAACAAGGATGTTAATAAATGACAGAAAGTCATTGCTCATTACTTGCCTCCTTTCGGATGAAGAAGAGAAAGCACATTACTCCCTTTTCCCGTTCGAGAGAAAGAATTTAGATGATGGACTAACGTACTTGGGTTTTAATTTGAAACCCAATGATTACAGAAGAGAAGATTGGAAGTGGCTCCTGAAGAAATTGGACAAAAGGATAAATGCTTGGAGTCGTCGATGGCTATCACGAGTAGGGAGACTGGTGCTGGTAAAGTCAGTCTTGGAAGATATCCCCGTTTATTGGATGTCCCTCTCTTGGATTCCAAAGGAATTTTGGAAGCAGCAAGGAAACTCTCCTCAAAATTTCTCTGGAGTGGAAAAAAGGAGGCACATGTAATTCCCTGGGTCTAGTGGGAAAAAATAGCCATCCCAAAGGCCTTGGGAGGGTGGGGACTAAAAAACATCTTTCTCTTCTCCAAAGCACTGGAAGCAAAGGGGGGAGGCGACTTATAAAATCCTCTATTCTATGGACTAAGGTCATCGTCCAGAAATATATTGCACCAGTACCTCTCAAGGCTTGGTTAAGAAGTCAACAAAAAAACATTAAGGAAGCCTCAGTGATTTGGAAAGCCTTCCCTCTCATTGAAAATGGATTATCTTGGAAAATTGGGAATGGAAACCGCTTTAGATTAGGGATGGACCCCTGGGCAGGAAGCGAAAGAAATCATTGACTCACTAATCAGTTAATACAGAGTTTACACTCCCTGGATATTATTTTCCTAAGTTCTGTGGTGGATCCCAACCGCTCTACCATTTGGTCACAGGGTTGGAAGGACCCATGGGGGCTTAAACTTAGTGAAGAAGAAAAGATTGAACAGGAAAAATATAGTATTTGTCTAAATTCATCACGGGTCAAACTCTCGGACACTGAGGATGATTTGATTTGGGATCCATCTCCATCTGGGATCTACTCTCCCAAACTAGGCTATCTTAAATCTAACACTGATCAGCGCTCCCTGGAGCCTGTTTGGTGGTGGAGGAAATTGTGGAAAGTCAAAAGCCCAGCTAAAACTAGAATTTTTATGTGGAATTTCCTTCACAATAAGTGTTGGGTATGTGTTATATTCTTTGCATGTGTGTGAGTGGGTGCGTCAGATATGACAACTGCATCTGACGATCCCTCGTAGTAGTGCTTTGTTTGTGTCGTGTGCGCCATGCGCTTTCCTAGGGGGGTCCCAGGGGGCGGTAGGTATGCCCCCCTGTTTATGCGCAGCATTCGGCAACGGGCGATAGCCCGGGGCCGACAGGGTTCAAGGAAGCGCCCCGATTTTTTTTTTGGGGGAGGTTTTTGCTATTTTTAGCAGTTTTGTAAATTAATCCCGGATTAAGGGATTAGGGTTTTGGTATCTACAAAATACCTAAAAACATTGTATATATATTGTATGGTGAATGGTGAAATTCGATATAATGAATATAAGAAAGGTTTTCTCGGTTGAGGGTTTCCGGTATAAAATCTTTGTGTACTCTATGTATGAGCCATTGATTAAATTTTGTTTTGCTTAAGAATCTATATGCATTGCTTTACTTCACAAGTTTAAAACTTACAATAAGGTCCCGACCTGGGACAACCTTCAGAAGAGGAATTTTGTTGGTCCCAGTTGGTGCTCTCTATGCAAGTCCGAAGGAGAATCGTCCTTACATCTCTTTTTAAACTGTAGATTCATCCACAAAGTTTGGAAGGAAATTTCCAAACTCTTAAATCTACATTGTGTTTGGGAAGGCAGGGATTTGGAACACTCCTGGCGGAATTGGTGGAAAAAGAGAGACTACAAGCTTTTAAGAGCCCTTCCCCTCTTGGTTCTTTGGGGTATTTGGCTTGCCCGGAATTCCTTCATTTTCAAAGGACTTCTACCTTCCTATGTTTATACTGTTGCAAGTAGCGTTGCTCTGTTGCCAATGTATCTTTCACAGAGCACTAGCCCAACAACTTGACAGCCTCAGGAAGTGATGATCGATAGCACCTCCCCGTGGGGTTTCTTTGATGGAGCATCCCAACAAAATCTCTGTGGAGGTGGAGGACTCCTCTACCTCTCACCATCACACTTTTTCATCTTGAATTTTGGCATTGGGCCAGGAACAAATAACTTTGCGGAACTTTTGAGCCTCAAACTACTCATTGTATTTGTTATTGAAAAAGGCTGTCGGACTTTAAAAAATTTTGGGGACTCTTTAAATATTATAAACTGGATAAAAGGCACACAAAGATGCTTAAACAAAAGACTTTCTACTTTGGTGGAAGACATACATCATTTGTAGACAAATTTTGACTCACTTGTTTGCCAACATGTCTACAAGGAAAACAATAAAGAAGCATACCGGAGGTCGAAAGAGGGGATTAACATGGCTATGGGCTAGTGGAAAATAATTGAGTACCAAAATGATCAAGCAAAGGAATATTTGCATGGGACTTTTTTGGATTAATCCAATTACTGCAAATTGGATGAACAACTTTATAAAGAACATGATTCTATTTGGGGATTTCATTGATCAACAACATTTTTGTAATATATATTATGCACACTATATGCAGACAGTACAAAGAAGACCAATTGATTCAAGAGAACCGGATCTAACATTTTTTCGGATATAACAGTCTACAGAAGCATTCATGAAATACTTTAGATAGCTTCAGCTACAAACTTCAATGTAATAGAATACACCAAGAAGTACTTTAGAAATACATTAAATAGCTTATCTATTTCTAACTTTATACAAATAAATAAATTTTAAAATTAATTAAAAAATCATCTACATTTAAAACTGCATTTTAAGTTGTTTTACTCAATTTCCCATTATTATGTCACAAACCGTGTGTAAGCCCTCCCATTTTTGGTAAACCTAGACCTTTATACATATGTCATGATTCCCTATGATTAATCTATCCTAAAGACGTCCTTTAGGAAGAAGTAAACCTAGAACTAAATTAATTGTATGCTGAACTAAATCATGTTGAGTGCATGAACACATGATTTTAACCCTTGAGAATCCCATTGAGATGCTTATGTTATGAAGTATGTGTGATAAAGGATAACATACAAATTCGTGCCATAGTTTAGTTCAACATTGGTCTTAAGGCCAGTCATCAAAACTATGGCCATAGATGATGAGATTTTGATACTATTTTTCAAGAAATAAGGGAAGGCTTTTTCCATTAACGTAAGGATTTTTATACTATTTTGGTTCTTCATTGACATCATGTTGCATAAATGACTTTTCTACTGATGCATTAAATTTCATCCTCGATTTTTTTTATAAAATATTAATAGTTACCTCATCTCATGTTATATTTCTTATAATTAAATTCTCAATTCTTAATGTTTAGTGTAAAATGTAAGCAATTTACTAACTTTTGTAAGTGAAACAAATATTATTTTTTTTTCGCAATTTATTAGATAGACCTATGTAAGATGTGGAATCTACTTAGACAATAAAACCGTAACACTAAAGGCTCTAGGTTCAAAATCAAGTACGTGTCTTCCTTTTTTTCTAATGTACACTGACTCTAATCTTATGGGAGAAAAGACTCACAAACATTAAAAAAAAAGTGACTAAAAGACTTGTGGAAGTTGTATTGTTTCCTAGA
Source organism: Picea mariana (assembly GCA_032191745.1). Taxonomy (NCBI): domain Eukaryota; kingdom Viridiplantae; phylum Streptophyta; class Pinopsida; order Pinales; family Pinaceae; genus Picea; species Picea mariana. The sequence goes on from JASDQU010363537.1 coordinate 10,157, forward strand.
CTTGATCTTGTACTAAATTTGATCTTCATGTAGTCTCTTATTTTGAGAATTGAAATGTTCATTTTAAGAATTCTCATCATTGTGACACAGTGTTGGTTTTAATTTTTTGATTTTCCATAAGAATCAAAAAGATCTATTTAAATTTGCATGAAATAGTGTAATCCACTTTCTATGTACTCCTCAGTAATTTGTCCATAATGTTACCAATGCAATTTCTATGATTTCATGTACAAATCAATACAATTTATGAACACATAATAAATCTAATGCATTGCATCAACGAAGTGTATACATCTATTAATGGTGTGACCTTGATCCTTACACTTTTTTTAATACCCCTAGGTTGAACCACAATTGTACATATAAATATGAATGAACATATAGGCTGGTGAGCCAGGATATTTTGGGCCAAGGTGCCTGTGTGGTTATTAACCTCAGTGTCAGATGTTAAATGGTCAGGGAGCCATCATTGTAATATGTAATCACATGCAAATATTAATGAAAATACATCATTGCTACAAACCGACCATGTAAAAGAGTATGGGGAGATAAATTCCACTAGGTAGGGAAAGGGTGCTAAGAGTTTAGAAAAAAAAGGGCTAAGATAGGGGGGCTTAAGCCCAAAGGAATACTATATTAATATTCCTTTAATATTACTTAAAGTACAATGCATGGATATTTATTGTATCCTAAGTTCTAACGAGGGGATACAAGAGAGGGTCAAGTGGGCCCAAGGTAGTTCCCAACATGACGAGTGTCAAGTTAAGAACATGCATACATAGAATTGGACTTAATTCATTTCCATGCAGGCTATCAGGATCATTCCTTCCCTCACACAACTGTGATTTGTACTCGACAGTACTAGACTGTAACTATAACTTGTACCCGGACCTAGTTATCTCAAGAGCTGGATTGAAGAAGCGGGTTGTCATGCCCATAGGATTAAAGAGGCAGGTTTTCAGACTCATGAGCATTCTCTCTAGGTGAGAGAATTATTGGGAATTGATTTACCAAGGTGCCAAAATATAGATACAAGCTCAGAGACTTCATGTCTAGCTTGGTGTTGAAGCCCCAGAAGGGAAGTGTAGCATCTGAGGTATTGTCGAGCAAAAAAGGGGCACACTTCCTGGATTGGGATAGACATGTGGGGAATGAAGGACTGTATGATGTTAGTTTGATTTGGAACTTGAGTCTGATATTGTGTTGTTCAGGAGACCTTAGTCTGGGTTAGATTCCCCTACCTAGGTGGAGTTCGAGCCCCAGCTCGGGGGTGACCATTGCTGAGAGTTCATTAGAAATGTGTCTAAGGTTGGGAGGAGCGTGGAAGGTCTACACGCAGTTGGTGTTATTTTTATAAAGATAAGTATCAATTTGTGTTAAATTCCCGTGTTGTGCTTTATTTATGTAATTAGTTTCATGGGCTTCTCATGTGTGAGTTGGATGTACTTTTCTATTGTTATTGGGTATAAATATGTGCAACTGCAAAGCATTTTATGAATTAAATCAGTATTAGAGA
>JASDQU010363542.1:0-11689 GCA_032191745.1 Picea mariana
ATTTATAGAATTTATCGTTCTTGTTACTTGCTGTTGTAAACTCTGATATGAAACTTCTCTAAGCTCAATAAGAATTATCTCCTTAAATTGTCATTTTTCCTGTGTATTCTTCAAGGGGCATTGCCTAAAATTTATGGTGCCAAATGTGTGATTTTTTCTATTGTTATAAATTATTTCCACTCTTGATTTAGTTTCAGATTTATGTCATTCAGTGTTCCTTCTCATTAAGTACAGTTCAGAATTGGGTTTATTACTTGACTGTTGAAGCTTAATAGGAGGTTGAAATATGAAGAATGACATAGTGTATTTCTGAGCTATATTTTCAATATGGTATAAGAGATAAGGATCTAAAGTTCAGTGGGCAGATTTGGCACTTGGGACAACAAGTGATTTGTTGAGGCATTTGCTTGGAAGAAGGGGGAAAGAAGAGGTTCTTTGTCAGGTGGAAAAATATTACTTCCAAACTCAGAGATGAAGATAGGTTGGAGGGGATCTCCAACTACCTACAGTGGAAGGTTAGAATCACAAGGGTTCTCTAGGAGAACTAGTTGTGGTCATTTGCAAATACCATCGTGCTAGTACCTACATCAGATCCCATGAAGTGAAGGAAGCATAGAATAAGAGTTCATTTGTATAGCCCTCATAGACTTCAATAAAGAGTGGTAGGTTTTCATGAAGTGCGTGGTGGGGAGAGAGAAGCTTCGTAACTGAAGCAGATTATGGGATGAATTTAAAGAGGAGGAGATATAGGAGGGTTATCGAGAGAGGGTGGATGGTGAAAACGACGAGAACATTTCTCTTGTGGGAAAGAGAAATGAGAAGAAGAAGGACATGATCAAGAGGATATGCTTTGCATGTCACAAGCCTAGCCACTACGCTATTCAGTTTCCAAACAAGAAGGAGAATAATATGAAACTAGAGGTGTGAGCATCAACAGATATTACAGAGTTTGTTGAGAGATATGAGAGGTGGTATTCTCTCATGACTGGTCCAATGGGCAGTGGGTGCCTAGCATTCAAGGACATTGAGTTTAGTTCATGGATATTGGAGTTTCTCGACTATTGGCATAGGGGCAGACCCAGGGTTCAATGCTTCAACAACGCACCAAAAAAACCCTAACTACCGACCCTTTCGGCAACACCTACGAAGCAAGTGAAGTCTCACCTGAGGTAGAGGTAGGGGGGTTATAGGACGCAGGTGTCTGTAACCAAGATGGGACATAGATTTGCGATAATAACACTTCAAAGCGTATTATAGCAACACTTAGAAGGTGACATGTATTAGTTCATTAGCTTCATTAACATCGCAAAACTTACCCAAAGATAGATCGACACAGTAATAATAAAGATTAATCACTTCAATCATTTATCACATAGAACTGAGTTAGATCTAACATTCACTCATCCTTAACACAAATAAATCACTAAGAATCAACAAAACTATCTAACATACATAATAAAAGAACTGAGCAAATTCATAACATAAAAAACACAACACAAAGCAACCAAAGACACAAGATATACATGGTTCACTCCAGTGTGGGGCTACGTCCACCAAATACTTCATCTTCTTTATTATTCTTCTGAATCTTACATTCATCTGCTCCTGTGCACTAAGCCATAGAGCTGAGCTTCACATAGGATAGGAGATATGTGCACTGAGAACCAGATCCTCCTTCCAAAACTAGGTCTAGGCATAGAGCCAACTCCTCTATCGAGCATAGAGCCTTAACACATATGCATTATGTCGCACAAAGCAACCCAAAACTACTTGCACTTAGCCACCACAACTTTGCTTAACTTAGCTTCTGACTACTTTCTACAATACATTCTTACTTATCTATACTTTTACAATAAGGACTAATCATGGGTAAACCCATGGGTCGACATCCCATAACCCTACAAAAACCCTAAAGAACCCCTTCCTAGGTCCACATAACCTGCAAAATAAGTGAGATCTGTGATCTCAGCTCCGCCTGGGTGATCCATCCTCGACCAGCCTTTCAAAGTCCAAAAGTGATCTAAACGTGACCAAGGTTTCCTCAAAACTTGTTCAAAGGCCAACATGCCCCCAACACTCACCTGTGACTCATCCCGAGTCTCTCAGGTTTGGGCAATGTTGCTTCGAAGGCCTTGATCTCGACTCGAGCTGCCTTGATTTGCTTCTTCGCCTAAGCCTCCTTCTCAGCAAGCTCCTGGATCGTCTACTCTATAACAGGACCTTCTAGGCATTATTCCACTATTGCAACCTCTTGGTACAATTGTGAGCCTTGTCCTTCAATTTCTTCAAACACCTTGCAGGCTTCATCCTTCATAGGTTGTAGTTTCTGCGCGAATTCCATTACCCTACCATGGATGGAGGTAATTTGTTGCTACACTGCACACTACTCTTGATATATCTTCATTCTTTTAACTGTGGTGAGTAGCTTCATCTGCGCCTGCATGGAGAGTGTCTGTTGTCGCACCTCCTGTAACTGTGCTTCCAGTTTCCTTAGCCCAGGATCTTCTGCGAGGCATTCATAAGTCTGTGTGCTTCTATGGCTCAACTGTTTGCACTCTAAGGTGAGGGATCTGATCCTTACTATTGTGTCCTTAGAGGCTTCCTCCCTCTAATCACGCACTTCCTAAGGGGTGCTTGATACTTCTTGGACCTCCAGCTCTGTTATCCTCACTTGAAGTTGCTAGATGGTCTTAGCGAGCTTCACCACTTGAACCTCGATTGACTCTTGGTCCTCCTGTGGAAATCCTGGCACAAAGTGACATTATTTACTCACTACCTCTTTGATTGCGGCCTGTTCTATGAGAAACTACTCCTTTTCTCTCTGTAGTTGGGATTTTCCCTCCTAGAGCATCGCCCAAAACTCTTCTCTCTCACTTTCATAGGCAGTCATATTGTATCGTGCTACTCGTAGTTTCTATAAGACTTCATCTTTCTCTTGTTTCAAGGTTTTTGTATCCTTCTCCTTCTCTTCCTGGATTATCTGAAGTCGAGCTTCTGTCACATCTACAAGTCTTCTCAATTGGGTTGGTTCATCCCCCAATAGGTGCAACAGGTACTGCGCAAACCAAACAAATAGCTTGTTGTATTTCCTTCAGTTCTTTCTTGATCATGCTATACAACTCCTCCTGCTTCACTCCATATCTCTGAAATATGTCCTCGGAAGCATCCTCCATGGCTCCATGGACTAGACTGATATCATCAGCTATGAGTGTGGCCTCCAACTAGGGCTTAATGGCACACATCTCCTTTCTTGCTAAAATTTTCTTTGGAAAAGCCTTCCTCTTCTGTAGTGTTACTATTTCAGTAGGGGAATCTTGAGGTGGTGTAGCTTTGCCTTCTCCTTTCTCATCTCCTCCTCCTTGTCCATATTCTTCATCTCCTCCTCTTGGTGAGCCAGATCCATTTTCTTTAGAGGTGTTGTCCTCCTCATCGGTCTCTACATCCTGGACTTCTTCCTTCTTCTTTTTATTCTTCATCTTGCTGGGTTGTCTGACATGCTCGACTCGGGTGACCATGGGGCTTCTTATGGTGTCTGTGTTAGAGAGTTTTGCATCAGTAACAGGTACAAGGAACTCCTCTGTCCACTCCTTCGTGATCTTATCCATGTCTTCATCTTTCATCTTGTAATATGACTGTAACTCTTCCTTTCTCTCATCTCTGCGTGCAGTGATATAGATGAAATGCGTATCTATGTGGAACTTGGCTATCGGTCTATACTGGTGCAAGGTGTGCGGTGTCATGCATGGAAATGACTAAATGGAAACCTTAAGTTGTTGATAATAGGCATGAAACACAACGTTTGACTGCCACTACTTTGACATGTCGTTGGTGTACCACAAGGTAGTGAACCTAGCAGCCAACGGGTCTGAGGGTTCGATCTCTAGAAAGGTGGCTCCTTCAGGCATTTTCCAAGCGACAAATGCGATCAACATGATCATCCAACTAAAGTGGAATTCGTATCCCAAATTCTGAGCCTTGCAACAATATTTCTCGAGATAATTGATGAGGTAACTTGCCCAATTCATCTGCATTCCCTCCACACATTTTCCTGTGAGGTCCACCACAAATTTGGTGACCTGTGCGAGGCAGCTCTTTCTTTCGAGCTTGCCATATATGAGTTGGAAGGTGAGGTGCACTGCGCCATCCTAGATAGAGGCTACCTTGTAGCCTCACTTTCCTTTTTCAACTTCACCGTAATATTCCTTGATGTGTTTTTCCAGGGAGCATTCCGAGGTCTTCCCTGGGTAAGTTTAATGCAAGCATTAACCTCCTGGTGATAGCCAAAATGGGGAATTTTCATCACATTTAGCACACTGGACTGCACCAGTCCCTTAATCCATGGCTAGGAGACCAGGCAGGGCTTCTTCCCAGTTGACTTCATCAAGTATTGGTGGGGTGCAAGCATAGCATAGTTCTTTCTATTGCCCAGATTGAATTCGTTGTTCTTAAGCAGTGGTATCTATCCCAACTGACTCTCGACTACGCGTATTCCCTTCAGAATGTACACGAAAAACAAGGTGTACTCATAGTTTCATGGAATGCTTTCAAGGTTAACTGCGCCAGCCAAATGTGGGACATGGTTTGGTAGGATGGACGGGATCTTCTTTGCATTAGCCAGATCACCACGATGCTTACTTCATTGCTCAATCACGGGGTTGACATGACCAGAACATCATCCCATTGAAGGGGAAGCCTGCAGTCCCCTAGTCGATAATTCCTGGACACCTTCAGATAAATTTCTATTGGCCATTATATTATTTAGGACCTCCTTGACATACTTCTCTAATTTAGTAGGTTTGCTCGACATTCTCACTGTTAAACAGAAAGGTCAGGGTAGGTGAATGAATAAGCAAGGTAGACGAACGGACAATGCAATCTAGTTTCTTATAACATAGCTTGACACACAATCAATTCTTTGTTAGCTCGGTTAATCACGGATGGCAAAAAGTGGTCCCGATGTAGTGTCCGACGAGTTAAATAAGTGGGGCCTCATAACAGATTCTTCCAATGGGCAGGAATGCTTCCATCAATGTGAATCTGTCCGTTATGGGGTGGTCTCAACATCCCAAAAGGGGTCCATCCACCCATAAATGCGTTTTCTAGCCGTTCTGGAGTGTTGTTTTAACGGTCGGGGTGCCTCCAATGGTCATATAGCTTCGCTAGGGCAAAGTCTCATTCTTCGAGGTCCTGTTGTTCCGGCGAGGTTCAACTCCTTCAAACCTGCCTCGTGCGAGGTTCCAGTCTATGAAGTCTTCCATCTGGTCTCTGTAGCTTCCTGTATCTTTTCCATCTTAGCTTTCTTTTTACTGAGCTTCCTTGCCTTCTTTCTTGTGATCTGAGTCTCTCTAATTGTTTCTAGATTACTCTTTCCATTCTTATTCTTATCTTCTCCTAGCGTAGTGACTTTGCACTGCTGATGTGCCCTCAAATGGTATGAAGTTAATATCCCTTCTCTTAATACTTCATGGGTGGGTATTCTTCTTTATTTCATAGATAGGTCCTTCAAACCTTCATGCATTCTTTCAACCTTGACATCTAATTCTCTTTCCTTCTGTTTCTTCGACTTATCCTCTCATTCTTCTATTAGTCAATCTATTTTTCTAGCTATGAAATATCTTAGTTCTTTCTTTTTCTTTTCTATAGCTTCTTCCTCTACTTTCCTTCTTATCTAATCCTTCTCAATCCAAGTCTTACCAAGAAAAAGTGGGAAAGGGGCATTATTCTCAACAAATTTAATGACTTCAAATTCCTCTTTAGTCGATGTTCCATGGATAATAATAGGCACATTAGTAACTCTTCCACATAAGGTTATCATCTTACCCTTGAAAAAGCTTCCCCTTCACAATGAAGGTACCACAATAGGTTTTCCTAAAATTTCCAAAGTGTCTTCTGTCATAATATTCACTTGTGTTTCCTCATCCAAGACACAGTCTATGTTGAAGTCTTCTATTCTTGTATTTATGCACTGTTTTACTTTCAAGATATATAGTAAACTAACATCTTTGTGAACATCCATCATTTATTTCAACTGTCATAAGATAGTCTGAGCTTTCTCTGATTCTTTCCCTTTATGATTCTCTAACATGATATTATTCTCTTGAATTTCTTTGTAGTTTTCTTGTCTCATGTTCATTCGTTCAACTTTAACAATCATCCTTGGGCAATCCTCAAACTCATGACCAAAAATCTTACAACAAAGACAAATAGGACCTGTACTAGGGCATTCCTTAGCAAGATGTCCCGGTCTTCTGCAGTTATAACACAAAGTTAATCCTCTTTTCCTTTTAAATGTTCCCCAACTTCTTCTGTACTGCACACTAGGATCACAGTGTTGGATCTGCATTATGCAAAAATTCTTTCTAGGTTCATGCATTCACTTTTTAGTCACGAAACTCTTTCTATGCATAGGAATAACATATATTTCTTCATTTCTATTAGCTTTACCTAGATTAAATATTTCTTCTAATTGTGCCCTAGCCTTAAGACTAGGACATAATCTGTTAAACATACCTAAATTCATGCTTTCGAAACAAAAATTTTCACTTATCTTAATCTTATCAAAGCAAATAGATTTACCTCTTTTAAGATCTTACCTCTTTTCTTCAGATCGGGTTTCTCTCTTAGCACAGAGCTTCACAAGTCAAGTAGAGTTTTGTGCACTACAACAACAGATCTACACACAGAGATTCTCTTTTCTTTACTTCAGTTCCCAATAATTATAGTTTTAGGTCCCTATAACAGAACCATTTGTTGGCATAGGGGAAAACCCAAGGTTCAACGCCTCAACAACGCACCAAAAAAAACCTAACTACTGACCCTTTCAGAAACACCTATGAAGCAGGCGAAGTCTCACCTGAGGTATAAGTAAGGGGGGTTATAGGACGTAGGTGTCTGTAACCAAGATGGGACACAGATCTGTGATAACAAAACTTCATAGAGTATTCTAGAAACACTTATAAGGTGACATGCATTAGGTCATTAGCTTCATTAACATCGCAGAACTTACCCAAAGATAGATCGACGTAGTAACAATAAAGATTAAGCAATTCAATCATTTAGCATGTAGCACTGAGTTAGATATAACATTCAATCATCCTTAACACAAATAAAGCACTAAGCATCAACATATCTATCTAACATACATATTAAGCAAAGCACTGAGAAAATTCATAACATAAACAACACAACACAAAGAAACCAAAGACACAAAATATACGTGGTTCACCCCATTCTTCTGAATCTTACATTCATCCGCTCCTGTGCACTAAGCCACGGAGCTGAGCTTCGCATAGGACAAGAGATATGTGCACTGAGCACTAGATCCTCCTTCCAAAACTAGGTCTAGGCACAGAGCCAACTCTTCTATCGAGCATAGAGCCTTAACACATACACATTTTGTCACACAAAGCAACCCAAAACTACTTGCACTTAGCCACCACAACTTCGCTTCACTTAGATTCTAACTACTTTCTACAATACATTATTACTTATTTATACTTTTGCAATAAGGCCTAATCATGGGTAAACCCATGGGCCGACATCCCATAACCCATTACAAAAACCCTAAAGAGCCCCTTTCTAAGTCCACATAGCTCGCAAAATAAGTGAGATCTGCGATCTCAGCTCCACCTGGGTGCTCCATCTTCGACCATCCTGTCGAAGTCTAAAAGTTTTCCAAGCCTGACCAAGGTTTCCTCAAAACTTGGTCGAGGGCCAACACCGACATATGACAGGGATGAGATTAGTGTTCTTGAGTCTTTTAGAAACAGACTCAAACTATTGTGTGGGTGTTGGTACTGGCCCACAATTTGCAGTGAAGAGGGTTGGTGATCCAAAATGGATCCAAGAAGGCCTAAAAATAAAAGATCTCATAATCAGACAAAACCCATGCCATCGCACCCATCTCTTCACGTTGATTTCAGACATATATGTTTTTTTGCAAATGGACGTCATATGCGAAAGTTATCGCGTTCTGCCTGATTTCCCAAACAGACAAAACATCAACTAGTCAAAGTCAACAGGTTGTATTGTTGACGTCCGCAGTATGATAGGTTACATCAGCATGATGTCATGATGACATCATCATGTTGACATGGAATCACCAGGAGGTGACACGTGTCACTCAAATTTGGCATTTTTGGGTTGAGTTGGCACACATACGGATTTGACATGTGGAACTGTACAGATGACACGTGGAAGTCCATACATGACATGGCCCAATAGTAGGTTGCCACATGGCAGTTTGAATGATAGCTGGGTTGTATGGATGCTGATGTGGCAAGGTGAGTGTGCAATATGGATGATGATGTGGCATGACACGTGGTTGTACGACATGTGACGTGGTAGGTGACTGGGTTGTACGAAAGTTGGCGTGGTAGTTGACTGGGCTTTACAATGATGACATGGTATGTTGATTATGCCAGTGACTATGTGGTACAGTCCAATCACAGGGTGACACGTGGCCCAATCAAAGGGTGCCACATGTCACCCTAGATTTTTCCAATGTCGGCTAGTTCAAAAAATTTCTATGGCTTCCAGGGGATTCGAACCCCTGACCTGCATGGGCGCAACGGACTATCTCCCCGGGCTAATCGAATGGGCGAATAGTGGGTCTTGTTAACCAAACGATGCATTTAATATATGTGTTTGCAGTGGTGATTGTTTTGGGATAGGCCCCAGTCGGCAGGGGCCAGCCTCGACCGACCAGGGGCTACAAATCTAAGGCTTAACCATATGTGGGCGTGGAGAGGTAAGAGCCTGGCCACATGGGCCATAGCCACATGACCAGGACCCAGAATCAAGGGAGACAACATGCGGTGACCTAGTCGTTGGCCACATGGAAGAGCACATGCAACCAAGAGCATGGAGAAAGGGGGATGCGTGCCCAAATTTTTTCCAATGTGGGTTTTTTCTAAATTTTTTGGATTTTTTATGATTAAAAGCCTGATTTTTAGTGATTTTTGCCCATTATTGGGAGATTTGGAGCACGATTTGAGGCCATATCTTGGGAGGAAGTTGGCAGGTTGATTCCCACTTAAAATATATATAAACTAGGGGTTCTTAGCAGCATGAGGGAGGTTCATAACATGAGAAATGTTGAGGAATTTGAAATCCAAATCCATTTATATGTAGGCAAGCCATTGAGGAGGGGAACTTTGTGGGCCAATTCTAGGAGCTACGCTCAACCGTTTTCAGTGTTGTTAGTTGTGTTGGATTTTTGAGGTCGAGAAGAACACATCCAAACTAGTTTCTAATCCATTTGACACTTTTCTAATGTACTTTTGAAGAATTTAAGAGAAGTAAGAAAGCCTCACCCACTGAGACAAAGGCTTGGAGACGTAGGCAATCTTATCGAACTCCATTAACAATTTTGTTGTTTTGGTTTGTTGATATTTGTGCTTACATTATGATATGAATTTCTTCTTATGGCCTCTATGATATCTCATTAATTTATTCTTCTTTCATCAATTCCTAATTGGTCAATGAACTTATGCTTTAAATTTTAACCAAGTCTTTAAAAGATCACTTTAGATCAAGTGGTATCAGAGTAGGTTGACGGTTGGATTTTGAATTTTCATGATTACCAGGGAAAAGTTGAATCATGGTGAAGGCAATCTTGTAAAAGGGGATCCATAGATTGGATAGAGAAAGAGGACTTCTTAAAGTGAGAAGATGGCATCGGAAGAAGGCATGTCTCAGAACAAGATTGAGTTGCAAAAAACTTTATTTGCCACGTCTGAGATGGTAAAGGTATTATATGAGGATTGCATGGAACAAAAAAGGCCTTTCCAAGGGGAATCTTCTAAACATGACAAAAGTGAATAAGGATAGGATCCTCCTAAACCGCCTCCTTCACCTCCTTCTTCTCCATCAGCTTCTTCTTCTTAAAGTACAAGTTCAAAATCCATCGCAAGAAAACATTCCCATAAACATAAACATGATATGCCTTTACTTAAACTTGATGTGAAATTTGAGTTTCCCATGTATGATGGTGAAGTCAATGCTAAGAGGCTTGATAACTGGGTCAGACAGACAAAATTTTATTGTAGTGTGCAACAAAGCAAGGATGAGGCAACTCAAATCAAGTTGGCATCGCTTCGTCTTCTAGGCACAACACTCATCTGGTGGCAGAGTAAGTTGCAAAATGGCACACAACAAGTGGGTAATGTATTTACATCATGGCAAGATTTTGTTTTTGCACATAAAAGAAATTTTATCATTTGGGTTATAAAGAGAAGACTTTAATTGAATGGCAAGGTCTTAAACTAAGAAAGGGACAAACAATGCAAGAATACACAGATGAATTTCGTAAGATGGCATTAATGTTAAACATTCCATTACATACACAAGAAACTCTTATGAAGTATATAGGAGGTTTAATTGCACATATTTGTAACACTGTATTTATGTTTGGACCTACTAATATTGATGAGGTTTATGTTCAATTAACATACATTGAAGTAGGGAAAACATGAGTTGGAGTATTAGGGGAATCATCTTCAAGGAAATAGGAAAAAAGGAAGGGGAATGGAAAGAAAGTAAATTCAACGACAAGGAAGGAAGAGAATCTCTCTTGCAAGCATTACAAGAAACAAGGGCACAATGATGACCATTGTTGGCAATTGCATCCCTAGAAGAGACCGAAATGGTTCAAAGAAAGGAAAGGGAGGAAAATAGTTGCAGCAACAACACAACCAATAGACTTGGGATATGATTCAGTTGATGAGACTAAGATCACAACAGTTGGTTTGAAATGTAAAATTGGTGATGGATATGATTCTATATGCAAGTTGTTTCACATAAGGGTGATAATGAAACATACTAAGATTGATACATTGATAGATAGTGGATCTCTATCTAACTTGATTTCAGAGGAAGTAGTTAAACAATTTGGATTAAACACTAAGATGCATCATAAACCTTACTCACTTAAATGGATAAGCAAAAATTATAAATTGCACATAACAAAGCAATGAACTTTGAAGTTTGCAATTTCATCAAAGTTTGTGGATGAGGGGTGTCACTCAATGAATGGGGAATGGTCTTAGGCAGTCCTTATTTGTATGATCACAATGCAATCTTCTACATGGAACAAAATCAATATCACTTAAATAAAGAAGGCAATGAATATGTTGTACATGCTCATCACTTAAAAGAAAATCAATCTCTTCAAACAATGGAACAATTAAGGAAGGTAGCTTATGCAAAAAACACACCTATAATTGTGCCAAATCAAGCAATTGATCTTAAGCATAAACATGAGATAGTTGTAGAATAGAAGTTCAATCATACTTTGCTTCAAGATAAGATAATCTTGTGCAAACAATACAAACATATTAGCTCATTTGCAGTCATATTTATGATGTTATCGCTACTAATGTTTTGAAACATGGATGGTAGTGGCTTTAGTAAGATGTGAAAGAGTACAAGTGGCTAACAATATGTTGTCAGTTTTAATGGTTGTTTTGCAATTGATCTTGATGAGACATGCACATATGAAAAAGTTTAAAGACAAATAACAAGTGGGGTGGCCTATCCTGCACTTGACGACTGGTTAATACCCTTTTGGAGGACCAAAAGGTCTTAGTGGGGAGGCATGATCCAAAATGGATCCAGGAAGGCCTAAAAATCAAAGTTACCATAATTGGAAACAATTAGAGCCATTGTGTCTATCTCGTCACGTTGATTC
>JASDQU010363544.1:0-11897 GCA_032191745.1 Picea mariana
TTTTTTTTTGTTAACTTAATAATTAAAGTGATATATTTTTATCATAGAAAATGTTTTTTTTGTTAACTTAATAATTAAAGTGACTTTTGGATATATTTTTATCTTAGAAAATGTTTTTCACTTAACTTTATAATTAAGTGACTTTTGGATATATTTTTATCTTAGAAAATTGTTTTTTTTTTTTTTACTTAATAATTAAAGTGACTTTTGGATATATTTTTATAGTAAAAAATGGTTTTTGTCCAAAATTTTTGGATATATTTTTATAGTAGAAAATGGTTTTTATCCAAAATAAATAATTTTGGATAGTGACTTTTGGATATATTTTTATAGAAAATTGTTTTTTTTTTTTTACTTAATAATTAAAGTGACTTTTGGATATATTTTTATAGTAGAAAATGGATTTTGTCCAAGACTTTTGGATATATTTTTATAGTAGAAAATGGATTTTGTCCAAAATAAATAAWTTTTTTTGGATATATTTTTATAGTAGAAAATGGATTTTGTCCAAGACTTTTGGATATATTTTTATATTAGAAAATGGATTTTGTCCAAGAYTTTTGGATATATTTTTATATTAGAAAATGGATTTTGTCCAAAATAAATAATTTTTTGGATATATTTTTATAGTAGAAAATGGATTTTGTCCAAAATAAATAATTTATTTTTTGGATATTTTTTGGATATATTTTTATAGTAGAAAATGGATTTTGTCCAAAATAAATAATTTATTTTTTGGATATATTTTTATAGTAGAAAATGGTTTTTATCTAAAATAAATAAATAATTTTTTGAATATATTTTTATAGTAGAAAATGATTYTTATCCAAAATAAATAATTTTTTGGATATATTTTTATAGTAGAAAATGGTTTTTATCCAAAATAAATAATTTTGGATAGTGACTTTTGGATATATTTTTATAGAAAATTGTTTTTTTTTTTTTACTTAATAATTAAAGTGACTTTTGGATATATTTTTATAATAGAAAATGGATTTTGTCCAAGACTTTTGGATATATTTTTATAGTAGAAAATGGATTTTGTCCATCCAAAATAAATAATAATAATTTTGGATAGTGACTTTTGGATATATTTTTATAGAAAATTGTTTTGTTTTTTTTTTACTTAATAATTAAAGTGACTTTTGGATATATTTTTATAGTAGAAAATGGATTTTGTCCAAGACTTTTGGATATATTTTTATAGTAGAAAATGGATTTTGTCCAAAATAAATAATTTTTTTTGGATATATTTTTATAGTAGAAAATGGATTTTGTCCAAGACTTTTGGATATATTTTTATATTAGAAAATGGATTTTGTCCAAGACTTTTGGATATATTTTTATATTAGAAAATGGATTTTGTCCAAAATAAATAATTTTTTGGATATATTTTTATAGTAGAAAATGGATTTTGTCCAAAATAAATAATTTATTTTTTGGATATTTTTTGGATATATTTTTATAGTAGAAAATGGATTTTGTCCAAAATAAATAATTTATTTTTTGGATATATTTTTATAGTAGAAAATGGTTTTTATCTAAAATAAATAAATAATTTTTTGAATATATTTTTATAGTAGAAAATGATTTTTATCCAAAATAAATAATTTTTTGGATATATTTTTATAGTAGAAAATGGTTTTTATCCAAAATAAATAATTTTGGATAGTGACTTTTGGATATATTTTGAATACATTAACAACATATTATGAAAAAAGTTTTTTTTGGTTGACTTTAATTAAAGTGACTGACTTTTGCGCAGTTTTGAATACATGAACAACATATTCAGTTTTGACATATTATTAATTTTGGATATATTTTTATGGTAGAAGGTTGTTTTTTTTTTTTAATAATTAAATTGTTATCCAAAATTATTTATTTTGGATATATTTTTATCGTAGAAAGTTGTTTTATTTATTTTTTTATAATTAAAGTGATTTTTGGATTTATTTTATTTTAAAAAGTGATAATTTTAGATATATTTTTATTTTTAAAAAATTGTTTTTTTTTTCACTTTAATTAAAGTGACTTTGAATCTATTTTTTTATTTTAAAAAGTGATAATTTTAGATATATTTTTATTTTAAAAAATTATTTCAATTTTTTTTTATCTAAGATATATTTTTATCTTAGAAAATTGTTTATTTTTTTTATAATATATATATTTTTTAAAATTAAAGTGACTTGTGTATCTATTTTTTTTTTAACAATTAAAATGATTTATTTTATTTTAATTTTTTTTTTTTAATTAAAGTGATTCAAATGATTTATTTTATTTTAATTTTTTTTTTTTAATTAAAGTGACTCAAGTAATAATTTTAGATATATTTTAATTTTTTTTTTTTAATTAAAGTGACTCAAATGATTTATTTTAATTTAATTTATTTTTATAATTAAACTCAAATGATTTATTTTATTTTAATTTATTTTTTTAATTAAAGTGACTCAAGTGATAATTTTAGATATATTTTTATTTTAAAAAATTATTTCAATTTTTTTTATTGGATATATTTTTATCTTAGAAAATTGTTTATTTTTTTTATAATATATATATTTTTTTAAAATTAAAGTGACTTGTGTATCTATTTTTTTTTTAACAATTAAAATGATTTATTTTATTTTTTTTTTAATTAAAGTGACTGGTGGATCTTTTATTTTAGAAAGTGGTTTCGTTTTTTTCTTTTTATTATTGAATAAATTTCGAATTTCGATATATTTTTATCTTAGAAAGTTTTCATTTTTTTTTTTTATAAAGTGATAATTTTGGATATATTTTTATCTTAGAAAGTTTTCATTTTGTTTTTTTACTAAAAAGTGATAATTTTGGATATAATATTTTTATTTTAAAAAGTGATAATTTTAGATATATTTTTATTTTAAAAAATTATTTCAATTTTTTTTATTGGATATATTTTTATCTTAGAAAATTGTTTTTTTTTTTATAATATATATATTTTTTAAAATTAAAATTACTTGTGTATCTATTTATTTTTTAACAAATAAAATGATTTATTTTATTTTAATTTTTTTTTTTAATTAAAGTGACTTATGGATCTTTTATTTTAGAAAGTGGTTTCGTTTTTTTCTTTTTATTATTGAATAAATTTCGAATTTCGATATATTTTTATCTTAGAAAGTTTTCCTTTTTTTTTTATAAAGTTTTCATTTTTTTTTTCTAAAAAGTGATAATTTTGGATATAATATTTTTATTTTAGAAAAAAATTGTTTTAATTAAAGTAAAGTAACTTATGGATCTGTTTTATTTTAAAAAGTGGTTTTGTTTGTTTCCTTTTATTATTGAATAAATTTCAATATATTTTTATCATAATTAAAGTAAAAAGTGGTTTTGTTTGTTTTCTTTTATTATTAAAAAAAATTTGATATATTTTTATGGTAGAAAGTTAATATTTTTTTCCTTTTATTTCAATATTTCACTTTTAATTATAGTGACCTTTTAAAAAGTGGTTTTGTCTTTTCTTTTATTTCAATAATATCTCATTTTTTTTTTTATTAAAGTGACTCTTTAAAAAGAGGTTTTGTTTTTTTCTTTTATTTTAATATCTCATTTTTAATTAAAGTTTTACTTTATTTTAATATCTCACTTTTAATTAAAGTCTCACTTTATTTCAATATCTCACTTTTAATTAAAGTCTCACTTTACTTCGATATATTTTATTAATTTTTATTTTATTAGATTAAGAATTAAGATAATTAGATTAGTTTTTAAATCATATTATTGATTAAATTCAATTTTATGTTATTTTCTAAAACTTAAAAAAGATTTCAACTTGATTACATTCAATATCATTTGAAAAATAAAAAAAATCAAAATGGGAAAAAATCAAAATTCAATCTCTTTTTGTGATTACACTTTACACTTTCTCATTAGTTGCAACGCGGCTATCGGTGGGAGTGGACAGTAGCCATCAGGACACGGGGCCACGTGAAGGGCCCGTGCCACCCCCCTGCTAATTTATTAAACCTTCAATATGACGCGAAGGGGCATTAATGTTGGATTTAACACAGACATCCCTCCCGTTCGGCATTTTGATATGGCTTGGATTGCAATGTTGGTTATTTGTTATTGTCGACCTCCTGCAGAGCTTGCTCTGTAGTGGCAATGGTGTGACCCTGTTAGAACTTCCTAGCTCGAGCTCCGCCCTGTCTACTCCTTGACCCTTCGTCCTCGTCTTGTGTTCGGGATCGCCTCTGCTCGCAGTGTTGGCTAGACCATGACTCGTCCAAGGGGAAGACCGAGGCAGGGCTCGCCTTGGAAGCCTCGGCGACCCTCAGTCTCCCCCTCCGACTCACTATCCATTAGCTCCTCTCCCCGGCACCATTCTGGGCACTTATCTGCATATTCTCATGACAGGATGAATTCGCATTCTATTCGCGGGGCATTGGTGCCCAGGACGCCTAGCTCTCCCCTGCAATATCCCCGCAATCCTCCTGCGACTCCTTTCGACCCGGTGTTCGACTTCGACCCCCTGGGCTTCATGGGTGGCGTTGAGCACTTTCAGCATGCTTCTCGCGGGGATGGGCCTCTCCCCCGTGGCCCCTTCACCAATGTACAGCGGTGGGATAGTATGGCGGCCCTCTACGACCTAGTATTTGGTATCCGCCAGGGAGTGGAGGACCTCAATTATCGGCTACAAGAAACCGGAGCCAAAGTGGACCTTTTTCTTTGGACTCTCACTTCTCTGCAGAGCTCCCTCCCCTCTAGCTCGACTGAGGATGCTCCAATGGAGGAGTCGGACGCGGCAACGACTGCGGCGGCAGGTACAACGACAGGTGCAGCAACAGGGGCAGCGACAGGTGCAACAACAAATGCAAAACGAGAGAGCAAAGCCGAAGCCACTGTGGGCGACGTGGGGGATGAACGAATCTGGGCAGATCAGCCTATGTACGTGGAGGAGGAGCCCTGGCCAGGGGACCTCCAGGACAAGTGGCCCGATTTCGCTCCAGGTGTCTAGCTTGTTAATCTTATATGTCGTGTCTTAGATGGTCAGCAGTTTTTCTGTCAACTTTTTTTACTAGAATATGGAAGTCTTAGATGTAAACTTTTTGTTTCAGTT
Organism: Picea mariana; assembly: GCA_032191745.1. NCBI lineage: Eukaryota > Viridiplantae > Streptophyta > Pinopsida > Pinales > Pinaceae > Picea > Picea mariana. The sequence goes on from JASDQU010363544.1 coordinate 5,078, forward strand.
GATAAACAATAGTTCTGTTAAGTTATGAGACTGCTTGGGTAAAATGAACTGGTTTCCCCTCTGTTGGGGCAGTCTTGCACCCTCAGCATGAACATCTCTATACTTTGCCATGAAACTCTGCTTCTAGAAGGCACTTAATATATATTTTTCTTACTTAAAAAAAAAAATAATAATCCAATTACTATTTATCCATTTAAAAGACATATTTTTCTTAAGTATTTTCACCTCTCACAAATGCCAAGTTCTAAAAAGACATTTTTAACTTAAGCATTTTCACCTCTCATAAATGAACTCTAAAAATATTGGATACAGGAGATAAGAATCAAATTTTAAGCATTTTCACATCTCACAAATGCCAAGCTCAAAAAAGACATTTTTTACTTAAGCATTTTCACCTCTCACAAATGCCAAGTTCAAAAAAGACATTTTTTACTTGAGCATTTTCACCTCTCATAAATGCCCAACTCTAAAAATATTGGATACAGGAGATAAGAATCAAAATTCACCTTCCAAATATGCAAATTTATAATATATATAACAAATTCAATTTATTAATTAAAATAAATTGGATTCCAAATATGCAAATATATATATAACAAATTTAATTTATTAATTAAAATAAATTGGATTTTTAAAATAAATTATTTTCATTATTTTTTAATATGTAAACATTCTAAAAACCTCTCACAAATACCAAGCTCAAAAAAGACATTTTTTACTTAAGCATTTTTACCTCACAAATGCCAAGTTCAAAAAAGACATTTTTTACTTGAGCATTTTCACCTCTCATAAATGCCCAACTCTAAAAATATTGGATACAGGAAATAAGAATCAAAATTCACCTTCCAAATATGCAAATTTATATATATATATATATATATATATATATATATATAACAAATTCAATTTATTAATTAAAATAAATTGGATTTTTAAAATAAATTATTTTCTTGAATATTTAATGGAAATTATTTTTTAATATGTAAACATTCTCTTTTAGAATTTGAAGATTAATATATTATGGCCGTTGAACCCCATTATTAAGAGAATGAAGAGGGTTAAAACTTAGACCCTCTTTTAACTTATTCAAATTGAATAATTTTTCTCATTAATTTTGTTTTGTATAATTTAAAATGTTTTTAAAAAGACTAATTTCCTTTCCTAATTTAGAGTCATAATAACCACGTTGTCAAGTTTCATTTGAACAAGTTCTATATATATAATAGTTAAAAAAAGGGTTTTTCGTGGGTTTTTTCACAKGAATTAAGCAATATAAATCTTAGTGAAATCACACATTTTTCTATTGTGTAAATTGGATTGTTGAATGCATAAATAGATTCAGCTTCCTGAATAACTCATGGAAGACTTGGTTTATAGAGATCCACCACTTTAATTTAMGTTCCAACAATATTTAACCAAATTTTGGACAAAATTGATAAAAAAATATTAAAATGAAAGTATATATTCTCCAATGTGAAAGTAAATATATTTTCCAATGTGAAATTAATTTGCTTATGGGGTGAGTTTGCTGTGCATATTGAAAGTAAATATATTTTCCAATGTGAAATTAATTTGCTTATGGGGTGAGTTTGCTCTGCATATTGAAATGAGTTCATGAATCTTTAGTTTTTCTACGAAATTTCTTTACAAAATTATTCTAACGACAACATCAATTCATTATAACATAGAAACCATATTTAAGATATTATTTATATATCATTAAAATGTAATTTATAATTATTATTGGACATTATGAAAACAAATATATATCAAAAATTTTAAAAATAATAAATTAAATTTATATATCTATTAAATTAAATATATATTTAAATAATAATAAAAAAAATAATATATAAAAAAAAAAAAAAAAAATTGAGTCGTGGGTGAGGGACTTATATGTTAGGTTGCTAAATCTAAACCTATGTGAGAAGGTGTGAGGTGTCTTGTGAAAGTATTGGCTCAAGGAAAAAGCATATACGTCTTCACCATAATAACACTCGATTGACACGTTGCTAATTGCATGAACCATGACGTTCAAATGGATAGTTAGCGTGATATGAATATGGACCTTCCCTCGCTCCACACTCTTCCTCCTTAAACGCTCTTCTTCCATATGCTCGTTTGTGTCTGAAGCCGGTCACGAGTCAATTGAGCCCAATGGATCTTGGATGGTTGCCTTGAACGTCTTTGTTTATTGCTTCTTTCTTTGCAATGGTTGGCCTGGTCGTTTCACCATTGGATTCATGGAGGGGTCTTTTGCATGCATCATTATTCCCAAAACCCCAACTTCCAAACCTTAGCTTTCCATCGCCATTGAGACAAGTCAGAATGATGGGAGGCGGCCCTCGCACGCTCCCTGACAGAGTGACCAAATGGCAGTGGAAGAGAATGCAGGAGAAGAAATCCAAGCAGCTCCTCAAAGCTTGCCTCCTGAGAGAATGATAACCCTACGAAATGCGGAAGCGAGCATAGCTCAGAGTAGCCACAACCAGTCTTGAAAATCCATGGGAAAAGCCCACCCAAGCACCCCACTTTTTTCGTCGTTACGATTGACCAACAACTTAAGGCATTGGTCGACAGGTTTCAAAAGCTTGGAGGAATCGATCTCTAGATCGAGAAAGACAAACCAGAAAACCTCGCTTTGGATGGGAAGCCCTTCATTTAGAGTACGACGTCTCACGCTTTTGTCAGCTACCCCCAGCCCCAAATTTGATCTAGGGTATTAGTGTCGACTGAATCATTACCAAACTGGAGTCCTATAAATAGAATGCAAAAGCAAGGCATGGAATTGGCGAGAGATATTATGGGAGAAGAGTTTCGTTCAATGGAGAAGCCATTACGGCTTAGTTTCTCGATTGATATCCTAAACTTGTTGCATCTATGTGTATTTTCTTTCTTTTGCATTTGTTTATTCTTAAAAAATCAGTGTCAGAGCAGATTTATTTTGAATTTGAATGTGTGAAGCCTCTGCAAAAGCAACGCATGATTTCAGGTCTCTTCGAGATGATGAAGATCACCCTTTTCGGGAATTTCACAACGTGCAAGACAACTTAAAGTATGGATACAATCAACCATGGTATGATTTATCACCAAATTAAAGCTTCTCATTATAAATGATAGTGAATCAGCCTGCTCTTTTCTTGTTGTTGCCTAATACTATTCGACTAATTGTTTGTGCATCGTTAGGGAAAAGCAGAAGGAGCATATTTAGGGAAAAGGAAAAGGAATACAGTGAAGGCTATCATTCCTGCATGCATTTCGTCTCGTGAATCTGTAATGAATTTTCAAGTAATTGATTAATTTTTGTGGTGTTCTCAAGCTTGCAAGTTTTTCGTTAGCATTGATGAAGTAAATATAGATTATAGTCCCAAGTGAACATGTTCATGTAGTTATTTATTGATAATAAATAGATTATTCAAGTATTTAGTTCGTGATCATCAATAAATTATTTTCATTTCAGTTTCGTTTAGATTTTTTTTCCTATTTTTCTATGAAAAGCCATTTTTTAGAATTTGTAAATGTTGAAAAGGAAAATAAGATTAAACGGTACACGTATATATAAATGAAAGATGCCATGAAATAAAATAAGATTACAAAGTTATATATGTAAAATTTGTTGGCCTACTTGATATACGTAGGTGGGTTTGCAAAGGAACAAATGAAACTAAGCGGAACTGATCTTCAGAGCTATCAAACTGATCTTCAAAGCTATCAAACGGATCAAGAAGAATGTAGAAACGGATCAAGAAGAATGTATACAGAGTAAAGGTTTGATAATGCAAATGGAAATTGTCCATTCAAGAATCTTTATATAAAAAAATGGAGAAGATCATACGACCGATATAATAAACCGACTTCGTGATTGTGTGTAGTAGTTACACTTCTTAGCTGCTTCCAAGCTGATATTTGATTGCGTCTTCAATTGCGTCAGGTATATTTAAATGTGTTTATAGGAGTTATAAATGCTGACAAATGCGGACAATGGAAGTTGATGGGTTAGTAAATGGTGCATGAAGGTCGTGTATCGTGGGGGAGTATGTGTAGATATAGGATCATTTTTTCAATCTATGAACGCTATTGAAAGAGCTTACGATCATGAATTTGTATAAACATTATATATGAGTAAGTATATATGTTTAGAGGGACGGTTAGATTATCTGGAGGGTTCAAACCTTTCTCATATTACATGATGTCCAGCGTTGTGTGTTGAGATTGCAAATCATTTACTTATTTACTTTTCCACCAAACTTTATAATTGTTTTCTCTTGTAATCTGCATTAATTTTTGTGGCATTTGATTAGAAAAATCGATCCACTGATCAATATCGAAAACATGTCTATTACGTTCACTTTTTTTTATGGTATTGATATGAAATCGACTTATTAAAAATAGTCCCTGCCAGTTTGAAGATAAATGTTTCCTTTGGATTCATGTGCGTTTCCTTGCAGGTACAAGGGAGTCTTCAAGGTTCTTGGTTATGTCCGAGAGGGCTTTAGATTCTCGATTCTCCATTGACAGCGTATGTAGCGACATAGCGGAACTCGCTGAGAGATTTTGTGTCTATGCCCATAACAATGCACAACATAAATGAATTGCATGGTGCCAAAACGGATTGGTGACCGAGGAGATCTCTAGTCAAGGGAGGAGATCCAAACGGATGGAATTTTAGGAGAATTTAACGTCGGCCCGAGTTTCAGTAGATGAGTCCAACGATTCAAGCTTTGATCTCTTCGATTTAGAATTCCTTGGCACTGACCCCTTTGCAGGTGTATGGTTTTCTGTGGATTAAAAGAATTTTTTAAGATCACTATGGACTTTTGGAAAAAATGTGAGATTTTATTTGCGAGTCGGATTCAAGAGATCTGGTGGAATTTCTTTGTTGTGTTATCACGTTGTGAATTCATCCTCGAATTTTAATAGTAGATGAAGCACTGTATGTCGCAGGAACGAGGAATATGCCACAGAACATGACAATGATTACAATAGTGTTTTCACTTTACGTGGCAGTGTTTAATTGGGTGCAGAATGTGTCAATAGGTGGCAATGTTTGATTGGTTGCGGACAGAAAATGAAAAAGTGAGAGAGAAATCTCCCTAAAAGAACGCCTTCGGCATAATTAGTTAAAATGAAGTATTTTATTTGATTTTAATAAAAATTATTTATTTAAAAAAAATTAATTCATTTTTAATAAAATTTATCTATTTATAAAAACAATTAGATATTATATGTTGCATTATTCATTCTATATTTAAAAATATATATATTTTTTTAATAATTTCTTATTAAATTATAATGGTGATGATGATGATTAATGTCCACTAAGACCGAATTGGTCTATCGGACCTTAAGCGGGTAAGTGATTATTTGTGATTCTTTAGAATTTTGTTTTTGTGCTCGAAAAACATTAGTAGAAGCTTTCCAAGATCACGATAGTTTTGTTGAGTTAAGAGGTTAGGAAGGTTGGTAGTGTGACAAATATTTTGAAAATGAGATCTAATATGAGTATAGGTTGGAGAATCTAAGAGAAACTGCTTTTCATCTTCAACCTTCTTAGTGTCACACTCTTTCATCCCATGGCATTTTATGAATTGACCAACACCCAATTTCACTATGGAGCTCATGAGCATTTGTTCTTATCTTAGCAATGCTTATTTTTTTCTTTACACTTGGCAAAACAAATAAATAATTTTGATCTTCTAGATTATGGTTGATTACATCCTTATAATACCTTAATTTTCTTTTTTCCTCTTTATCACACTACATTTTCTCCTTAAATTTTGATTTGACGATTTTTTAATAGTATATTTATTCTGCCAAATGGTGTCTTCCATAATTCCCCAATAATTTAACAAAGATCGGGCATCTTTATGCATTCCTGACTTGAGTCAATGATGCTTACGACTAGATTTTAAAGCAATTTTGAAGAAAAATATCTTCAATATATTTAAAAATATATAAAAAATAAATTATACTAGATTGAAATCTATTTAATTAATATATATTTTTGAATCTTACATATTTAGATTTCCTATCATTGTGTTGTGATTTGAAAGCATTAAAAGTAATAAAGCCAAAAATATCTCAAATTAGTATATAGATATGGTTCCTTATCCTTGAATTTCATGTTATATTGTTTTTATTTTTATTTTTATTTTCTAAGTTTTCGTATTTAGATTCCCTATCATTATGTTGTTGTGATGAATCATATTTTAAGAGAAATCATGTTTTTGTTTAAACCATTATAATATATAGTCAATTATTTTAATAATAAAATAATGGTTAGAAACTTAAAAATTGGATAATTAATTTTAAGTAAAATATATTATAAAAGAATATTATGTTAAATTTTTTTATTAATAAAATAAAGTGATATGTTAAATTTCGTTGATGTTATTGGTTTTGGAGGGTTTTATTTTGTAAGGTGGTCAAGGTTTGAAACTCTTTTATATTGTAGTCATGAAGAGACATCCAAAAAACTCTAGCCATGTTGAAGATTGGTGTAACTTAGGCTCGGTACAATCTTTGGGTGATTTTCACAGCTTAGATACTCTTGGGTAGAAGTTTCTTAAACCATAGACTAGTCTTGTGGATAACCAACAAACTATCAAACAAAAAAAATTAAACTAGAAAATATATTAAAATAGTTTTTTTTAATTAATAAATAAATTAACGTAAAAACATTTAAAATTTTGACTAAAGAGAATAATAAAAATTCATATGGTATGTGTTTTACAAATTACAAGAACTTGCATTTGCATAAGCTTGTAGTGTAAAAGAGATTTTTAAACATATGACAATATATTTTTTAGTATTAGGGATA
>JASDQU010363545.1:0-10921 GCA_032191745.1 Picea mariana
TGGGGGGGGTTGTTGCACATATTGTTGTGGGGCCTGCTGAGGGGCGGGTGGTGTTGGAGGATGTGGTAGACTGCCTGAGTCTTTCATCCATTTAAAATCAGCGATTTGGGGACAATCATGAGTATAATGACCAAACTCACTACAAAGGGCACAAGGGAAGGTGGTTTTAATAGTATTGTTATTTCTCCCTAGATGCCTATTGTTATTTCCCCCCTGGGGGTTCTGATTCCCTTGGTTTTGGTTGCCCCCAGTAGGTTGGTTTTGTTGGGGTTGATTCTCACCTTGACCTGGGTTGTTATTGTTCCTGTTTCTTCCTTTATTTTTGGCATTATTCGACGGGTGGGTCAGATTTTCCATATTCGGCTATTTGAAATTTTGATATTGCTGAATGGGAGAGGATCAAACAAAATTCACCCCAGCGTGAGGGTGTGGGGGTGCTATGGGCTGTGGAGGACCAAGGAATGGAAAGTACGAAATCTAGGGGAGTTGTGATCCATAAGGTACATAGGAAGGCGTGGCGCTTTCGCTAGTACTTAGAGTATAAGCTGAGGTAGAGGGGGTACCTAAATTTGTTTGGATAGGTGGGTGTATTGGGGGTGCCGGCGGTGGCCCACTGATGGGTGGAGGAATAGCAACAGAGTATGGTTGTTGATAAGGGGGTGGGGGGTAATAATAGGTTCCCCCATATGACGACGGATATTGAGGTGTGCCATACATTGGTGGTGGTTGGGGTTGAGGACTATGGTGTGTGGTATTACCAATCAATCCGTCTACTGAGTGAGACATCCCAAGTTTGTCTTGACCGAATGGCATGGGTTTTGGGAGAGCAGAAAGTACTGTGTATAAGTACCCTGATTGTGAATAGATGAGGTCGTATTGTTGAGCCTTACTGATGGATTCTTCTTCTGATTGAGGGAAGGTGGAAGCTACATCTTTACCGAGGAGAGAGACAAGTGATCTGAGAAACCAGTCAAGACATTATTGTTTGGTGGTTTCAGCTTTGCACAAGCTACGTCGTCTACGCCACTCATGAATGTGATCAGCAATATGTGTGGCCAAGGTTTGTTTGAAATTAGAGAGTAGTTCAAGACCATTGTCATGGCAGATTGGTAATTGGAAGAAGGTCAAAAATGCTTTGGCCAAGGACTCGAAAGTCGCATGGGGCCCCGATTTTTCATCTACATACCATTTGGTTGATGGGCCGGTGAGTGTGCGTTGAAATAATCATAGTTTGATGGAATAATCCATAATGTTGTTGGAAGAGCACCATATGTGGAAAGTCATGACATGGTTGGCAGGGTCATCTCCTGCCTTTCCTTCAAACTTGGGGATGTCTAAAGGTAGTTTGGTAGGCATTGCAGGCCATGTGGGGTCATGCAATATAGGATCATTTGTGAGTTTTCTTATATCTAGTATGTTAAGAGAGGCTAAATATGGAATATGTAGTGGGGGTGGAGGATTAGTTCCAGCCATGGTGTGAGTGTTCTATGAACCTGACCCTTGAGGGGGGCTAGGTGGGTTGGTACTTCCTCTTTGAGAGGAAGTTGGCCCCCCGCTTCCATGTAAAGGAGAGCGAGTGGATGGAGGGACTTGGGAAGTGGACCCAAGTAATGTGGAACCAAGAAAAGATGATCCTAAGATAGTGGCACTCACAGGAGTGTGTGAAGGTTGTGCCGATGAGTTGGCAAGACTAGTAACTCCCCCTAAAATAGGAGGAAGGTTTAGCAAGCGTCTGGAATGACGAGGGTTCTGAGGGTCCCCTATGATGTCTGACTAGCTGAGTGGATGTGTGCAAATTGTGATGAGAGAAAATAAACAAGAGCCTTTGTTGCAAATTTTGAACTTTACACAATATATATATCTAAATCAAAATGTAATCAGAAGTGTGTCATACATAAAGTGTTTTGAAAAAGAAGCATATATGTGGATAAGTGGGTTTTGTCCACATGGGGAATCAAAGAAAACAAATGCTCGTGTCCTAAAAGAAATAATGTCCTTCCTCTCAAATAGCACTATACCTTCTAATAGTACTCAACAGTGGGGTCTGAAGTCACCGGAAGAGAAACTAGTGAATGATGAAATAATCAGTTATAATGAGGGGTAAAGGGGGCATATCCTGAAAGAACTGGTGATATTTCCCAATAGCCACACAAAATCCAATCAAGATGCAATTTCAGCCCACAATTTCCACCTGGGTAGATGTCCTAAAATTTGGTCACTAGGTACCTTGGTCAAAGTGTGGCATTTAGATTTTCGTCCTAAGAAATGGGTCACGGCCTGGATCCCGTCCAAGAGGTGGGTGCCTCAAGGGGGGACACACAGAACAACCAGACCTCGGCCTTCAACCCTTCACGGGTATCTCCCTGCTTTATGGTGTTAGGAACACTTGACTTGGAGGATTTTTAGTTCCCTATTTGACAACTTCTATTATTTTGATAATGTGAGAACCAGATAATGGGGAGTTATTTGGATGCCTATCACCGAAATCCTACCTAGACTAAAAAAATTCTTTTGACACCTCCTGTGGAGGAAAACTTAGTGAGTTTTTTAGAAAATTTTTAGATGTGGTTGTTTGAGAGATTGGAGGTATAAACCAACCTCATTGAAATTAAATGGGAGTGGATAGTTCTGTAAAGAAAAGGGTGGGGTGTTTCAGAATCCCTTTGGAGGAAACTTACTTTGACCTCCATGTTTTGAGAAGAAACTATGTGAGTGATAAGTGACTTTTGTGTGTGAATGAGTGAAAGTGTGCCAATGTTTTAATGAATTAGGTGTCACCTTGCTACATGTGGACTTCGCTTGGTCCTTACAAGTGTTGATTACCTAATTAACTAAATGCCTTTGGTACAACCTTGTGTAATTCAAAAGTCCCTAGGAAACTAGCATGTGGACATGTGGGTCCTTTACTATTCCTTTAACTCCCTATTGTGATTTAATCTAAGAAAAGCTTTGAAACTATCCTAGATTGTGATCATGTGGGCATGTATGGGCCCGTTATAAAACCTTTAAACTTCCATAGTGATTTAATCTAAGAAAGTAAATTTCAACACTATCCTATCTTTGTAGCATGTGGGCATGTATGGGCCTATTACAATCTTAAGATGTGTTTGAAAAATAAACTAAGAGAGTCCCAAGAGAGGCTGTTTTCCTCTCCTAAAGGTTTTAGTCTTTTTAAGGGAGATGAAATTGTCCTACAATCTTTTTATGATTCTCAAGGTCGCTTGGAAGCACGAGAGAAGAGCATACTAAGCGATTGTTATTCAAATTCTAGTCCCAATGCAAGTTTTATGTGATTACAAANTACTTTTAGTCAAAGCAAGCCATCCATGTGGAAAAATGAAAGCAAATGAGGAAATAATGATGTTAAACCCCGTAAGTGCCTATGTGTTTTGACTAATCCCTTTATATGAAGAGGGAACTAAGTGTGGTGCAACATAAAACATGCATGAAATTAATTTTAAGAAGGCTAGGGACCTTCCCCAAATCACAAAAAACCTTACAATGTGTAGTTTACTGCACAGGTGTGCCGGTCTCAGTGTAGACAGAGGTGCACTGAGGGCCTGTGTGCAGACTGAAACGAGCTTTTGGGTGCAGGTGCACAGAACAATAATGTGATTTAGGCACATGTCCAAACGATGCGCGTCTGTGGGCCAATAAACCTGCACTCAATAGACACACGACCGTAAAGAAAATTTAGGATGGAACTCTCTCAATTCAACTTGGAATTGGATGTTTTGCAGGTCGTCTTGGGCCGGTTAATGCACCTGCAGGTTAAATAAACCAAAAGAAGAGCTATAATAACCCAAATGGGGTAGGAAATTGATACCTTTCCCCAGCGGAGTTGCCAATCTGTTGTGCCTCTTTTTCCACCTAGATGAGCAAAACAGAGGTGCTTACAAGCTTAGTTGGATTTGTTAAGCAGGATAGCTGTAAAGGAAAAGGGTTAGAGAAAGAAATATTAAAGAACAACTAAGAATTAAACTAAGAAATAAAATAACTAAACTAGTGAGCATAGGGACATGTCACCAATAAGACTCATGTCACCAATGGTAAGGTTTATATTAGTGAAAGAAAACACCAAGAAGAAAGAGGACTATGAGTCCCTTCTTCCTGCAAGGGAGGGCTCTTGGACCCCCATAAATAAGCTCTTCTTACAACTTTGAATGAAAATGGTGAAAAAATTCCAAGCTAATCCACTCAAGGGGTGAGATGGATTGCCCAATGTAATGGTGCTAGTATACTCTTGATGAGAATAGAGGATTCTTCAAGAGAATAGTGGCAGCATAACTTTGTTATTGAATTCCTTAAAAATGAAGTGCACCCATGGCCTTGTTTTATAGCACCTCTTTCAGGTATTGTGCAACCAACTTGTAGTGTGAAAAGAGGCTAATTAGGGCATATCTAGGTCTTTGACCAACCACCCGGTCATATCCAGTCAAGATTTGAGTGTCAAATCAACTTGGAAGCTGGACCATAAGTGGGTGGGAGGCCGACCAATCTCATAAATGTGTCATTCTCAGATGTGCACGACTTTTAGCGACCATAGTTGTGCATCGGGTGCATGTGTCCTTTTCCTACATTTTTGTTTTGCGCATGTGCGCGCGTGCTCTGTGTAATCATAGTGCACCTTAATTTTATCACTGGTTGTATAGTTTTGGAACTTTTGGAAATGCGTTTGTGGTAATTTTGGTCCATGGGTGACCTCATAACTATTTGACGATGTTGTATTCTTGTAACCATTTGCGGACAAAATTTCAGTGATAACACTTACCTTAGGCTTCAACAAGAGGATGGACAGGAAGTCTTGGAGTACTGTAGCTTCTACGGGACTCCCTCTATGAGAACTCACTTCCCAACAAACTCTCTCACCTGGGAGATTTTCTCATAGGCCTGACAACCTACTTCTTCGATTCAAGTCTTATGCCAAACGAACATAGGTTATGTCAAAAACAGAATTCAGGTAACACACAAGTGAGTTCAACCACAAAAAATGGGTATGGACATAGAACATGACAGGAACCCAAGCTTAGCCAAAACTGTGTTGGCACCAACCACCAATCGCTTCGACACAACATGACTCAGGAAAAATACAAGTTTGTCGGGCTTCATAGGAAATATGTAGGACAACTCCAGTGTCTGTAGGTTGCATTGGTGTGTGCATTATTGGGGGGTATGTCTCTCTTCTAGAGTGGCTCACCTCGCAAGAGTGTTGGTGCAATGGTGAAGTATCATGACAGTCATGAGGATCGTGAGGTTGGTGTGTGAACAAACCTCCAACAGGCTGACTTTCCCACTCAAAACTACATGTGCCCAGGTTGACACATGCCTCCCTAAAGCTGCATGAGCTCCACTTAACACTCATCCCCCTTTTCCCCAAGAACTTAGAAAAACATGGTTATATCAAACCTTAGCTTCTAAGAAATAATAATATAATATTATTCCTTTAGAGGTAATCCGTCTAGCTTAGCCCCTATTCCTAGACACTTAGCCCCTTCTTGGAGGGTCTACACGCAACAATGTAATTTTATTAATGATATGTGTATTTACATATACAAAAATCAGGCTCGACATTGGCCTTAGCATCTCGCTCACCAGCCTAATAAACACATAAGTCTCTCAACATATAACCACTCAACTCACCAACCTATAAGCATAATTACAATTCATCGGAGGCTTGACCTTGGGGTGTTACAATCCCCTCCCATTATTTTTTCACTATCCTCAGTGAAACTCTTTACAAAACAAAAACAATATTTCCAAAATCTTCAAAAAGATGTGGGTACTCTTCCCACATAACATATTCATGCTCCCTTTTTTCATCCTCATGACCGTACCAGGTCCACTAAACCTTTACAAGCTTTACTAAACAATTACGAGGTTTCTTGCTCTTCCATTCCAGTATGCGCACAGGATACACTTGCAAAGCACCTTCTTGTTCCACCTGGATCACATTCCAATCAATCACATGATTAGCATCAAGTATATACTTCTTGAGAAATGATACATGAAATACATTATGAACAATCATGGATGCAGGCAATGCAAGCATATAAGCTATTGTTCCAATCCTTTCTAGGATTTCAAACGGTCCACAAAATCTGGTTTCCAACTTGGAACAACTTCCTAGCTTCAGGGAAATTCTGTTGTCTTTCACCTTCAGGAAAACATGGTCACCCACTTAAACTCTCCGTGGTTTCTTCCTTTGTCTGCATAAATTTTCTGTCTTTCTTGGGTAGCCTTCAAATTCTGTTTTATCTTCAACATTTTCTCTTCCATTTCTTTGAGCAACTCTGACCCAACCACTACCCTATCAACTGGATTGTCCCAAATTATTGCGGTGTTGCACTTTCTGCCATAAAGTGCTTCAAACGAGCTCATCTTCAATGATGCTTGATAACCATTCTTGTAGGAAAATTATACCAAGTATAGATAATCTTACCATTTAGATGGTTTTTCCATCACATACATCCTTATCATGTCTTCTATCACTTTGTTTACTCTTTCTATTTGTCCATCTGACTCAGGGTGATAGGTTTTGCTGAAGTTTAGGTTCGTTCTTAACCCCTCGAATAGTCCTCTCCGGAAATTTGAGGTAAAATTTGGGTCTATGTCAGACACAATTGTATTTGGAATACCATGCAGTTGTGCTACCACTCTCATATAGATATCAACAACATTAGTTCCTTGTGAGTGGTCTTCAATGGAATAAAATGGGAAACTTTAGTAAGCTTGTCCACTACTACCATGATTGCATCATGCTACTTGCTTATTCTGGGAAATCCTATGATGAAATCCATTGTCACCACTTTCCACTTCCACTCAAGGATGGTTAATGGCTGTAGAAAACCAGTTGGGTGTCTATACTTAGCCTTTACCTTTTTACATTCCAAGCATTTAGCAATAAATTCAGCAACTTCCTTCTTCATGCTTGGCGAATAATATTGGCTTTTCACTACTGAAATTGTTTTCTAATATCCTGGGTGCCCTGGATAAGATACATTGTGCATTTCTTTTAAAATATCACTCTTCAATTCAGAAGAGTTGGGTACATAAAATCTGTTTCTGTATAAGAGAATTCCATCAATTCTTAATTCAAAATCTTCATCCTTTTGTTGCATTTTACCTTGTTGCAATTTTGTTACCAAATCAACTTTTGCAGCCTCATAAATTCTTCCTTGAATATAAGTCTGATACATGTTGATGGTTGTAGCATGCAGTTCATGCAATCTCCTGTTGAGTGCATCAACCACTTTGTTCTCGTTTCCTTTGATGTGATTGATATCAAAGTCATATTCACAGAGGAATTCCAACCATCTGCTCTTCCTGGCATTCCATGTAGGCTGATCAGACAATTACTTCAGACCATGATGGTCTGTCATGAGCTCAAGCATCTTTACCATGAGGTAATGTCTCCATTTCTTTAGAGTGTGTACAATGGCTTTCAACTCCAAATCTTGAGTGGCATAAAGAATTTCATTTTCTTTCAATTTCCTGGACTCAAAACATATCACAAACCCATTATGGCTGAGGACTCATCCTAGTCCTTCTTTACATGCATTTGTGCAAAAAAAAAAATCTTCATTCCGATCTGCAATCTTCAGAATTGGAGCACTGGTTAAACAATGCTTCAATTGTTGGAAGCTTCTTTCACATTCTTCTGTCCATTGAAATTTCTTCCCCTTCCTTTGCAAGTAAGTGATGGGATGAGTTATTCTCGAAAACCCTGCAATGAAACTTCTATAGTAGCCAACTAGGCCCATGAAGGATCTGAATTCTGTTACATTTTTAGGTATTTTCCACCCTTTAATGGCCTCAATATTTTCAGGGTCCACCGCTATCCTTTCTTCCGATATGACATGCCCCAAGTAGTGAATTATGTTTTGATAAAATGAGCACTTGCTCAATTTGGCATAAAGTTTATGCTCTCTTATCACTTGCAACACCATCCTCAAATTATTCTCATGCTCTTCTTCCGACTTGGAATATACAAGGATGTCATCCAGAAAGACAATGACAAACTTGTCCAAATATTCCCGGAAAACGCCATTCATTAAGCACATAAAAACAACGGGTGCATTTGATAAACCAAATGGCACCACTGTGAACTCATAATGACCGTACCTTGTTCTGAAGGTGGTATTTTTAATGTGTTCCTCTTTAATCCTTACCTGATGGTACCTTGACCCGAGATCTATCTTCGAAAATATATTTGCATCCTTCAATTGATGAAAGAGATCATCAATCCTTGACATAGGATACTTGTTCTTTATAGTCACTTTTTTCAACTGTCTGAAATCAATGCACAACCTCATTGTTCCATCTTTCTTCGTCATGAACAAGACTGGGGCACCCGAAGGGGATACACTTGGGTGGATATACCCCTTCTTCAGAAGCTCTTCAAGTTGCATTTGTAGTTCCTTTAGCTCTAGTGTACTCATTCTGTAGGGAGTATTTGAGGGGTTCAGAATGAACCTAAACTTCAACACAACCTATCACCCTGATTCAGATGGAAAAACTAAAAGAGTAAACCAAGTGATATAAGACATGCTAAGGATATATGTGATGGAAAAACCATATAAATGGGAAGATTATCTACACTTGGTAGAATTTGCCTAAAATGATGGGTATCAAGCATCACTGAAGATGAGCCCGTTTAAATCACTTTATGGAAAAAAGTACAACATCCCAATAAGATGGGACAATCTAGCTGATAGGTAAGTGGTTGGGCCGGAGTTTCTCAAGGAAATGGAAGATAAAATGTTGAAGATTAAATAGAATTTGAAGGTTTCCTAAGACAGACAGAAAATTTATGCAGACAAAGGCAAAAACCACAGAGAATTTAAAGTGGGTGACCATGTTTTCCTAAAGGTGAAAGCCAACAAAAGTTTCCTGAAGCTGGGAAGCTATTTCAAGTTGGCATCCATATTTTTTGGACCATTTGAAATCCTAGAAAGGATTGGACCAGTAGCTCATATGCTTGCATTGCCTGCATCCATGATTGTTCATAATGTATTTCATGTATCGTTTCTCAAGAAGTTATACCTGATGCTAATCATGTGATTGATTGGAATGTGACCCAGGTGGAACAAGAAGGCGCTTTGCAAGTGCATCTTATGCACATACTCGACTAAAAGAGCAAGAAACTCTAGAATCGAGTCGTAAATCTTGTAAAGGTTCAGTGGACCTGGTACAAACCCAAGGACACAACATGGGATCATGAAGATGCTATGCGGGTAGAGTACCCACATCTTTTTGAAGATTTTGAAAATCTTGTTGTTGTTGTGTAAAGAGTTGCACCGAGGACAGTGCAAAAATAAGGGGAGGGGATTGTAACACCCCAAGGCCGATCCTTTGTTGAATTGTAATTATGCTTATAGGCTAGTGAGCCGAGTGGTTATAAGATGAGAGACTTATGTGTTTATTAGGCTGGTGAGACAGAAGCTAAGGCCAATGAGCCTGATTTTTGTATATGTAAATACACACATATCATTAATAAAATTACACTGTTGCATGTAGACCCTCCACAAAGAAATATTGATGGGGGACTAAGCTCTACTAGGTGGGAAGGAGTTAAGTGTCTAGGAATAGGGGCTAAGATAGAGGGATAACCTCTAAAGGAATAATATTATATTATTATTTCCTAGAAGATAAGGTTTGATATAACCATGTTGTCCTAATTTATTGGGCAAAAGGGGGATGAGTGTTAAGTGGAGATCACGCAACTTCAGGGAGACATGTGTCAACCTGGGCGCATGCAGTTTTAAGTGGGAAAGTCAGCTTGTTGGAGGTTCAACGTCGGTTTTCTCCAGACGATGCTTGAAATGAATAGTTTGAGGGGATAATATATCCCTCCGCAAATGTTGGTTCAATGTGTGTGAATGGGAAATCTCCTCGATCCTTTCGCTCATTAATGACAATATCTATGGGTGTTGCATGATGAGTTGTTAGTAGTAAAGTTTAGTTATTGCATACTTAGAAGTGCGAAGGTGGTGGGTACGATGAAGATAAATTAAGGATTGGAAGTTTCGTGAATGCGCCAACATGACGATGCGCAAACGAAATTCCATGATGTTTGAAATTAATAGTCGGAAGGGATAATATAACCCTCCACAAATCTTTGTTTAATGCATATTAATGGGAGATCTCCTCTAGCCTTTTGCTAATTAATGACAATTTTTACGGTTCCTGCATGATGAGTTGTTAGCATTAAAGCTTACTAATTGAATATTTAGAAATAAGTATGAAAAGCGGTCGGATGGGCTTGAAAGTAGGGTTGCAAGGGATACTGAGGAGAGGTAAGCATCCAACGATCAAATTATGTCTTTATAATATATATATATATATATAATGTTTTGATAAAAAAAAAAATTATTAGAAACAAGTGCGAAGGTGATGGGGACGGGGAAAGGAAAGTAAGGAATGACCAAGTATGAAAAGCAGTCAGACGGGCTTCAAAATAGGGTTATAGGTGATACTCGGGAGAGGTAAGGGCTTGACGGTCAAATTGTATGTCTCGAAAATTTTGGCTGCAAAACACGTAAAATGGAAGAGGGCATGATGGGGCAGTCCAACGGTCAGTTTGTATATTTGTAGAATTCTGTGGTGTTTGTAGGTCGCAAAACAATGGAAGGGAAATCTTGAGCCCACTTATCCGGGAACTCGGAATCGAAAAAATGTCTAAGTATGGAACAGAGAAACGGTCGGTTGGAATTGTTTTCGAAATTAAGGATTGGAGGTTTCATGAACACACCAAACCGACGATGCGCCAATGACATTCCATGATGTTTGAAATTAACACTCGGAAGGGATAATAAAACCCTTCGGAAATCTTGGTTTAATGCTTATTAATGGGAGATCTCCTTGAGCCTTTCTCTCATCAATGACAATTTTTACGGTTCCTTCATGATGAGTTGTTAGCATT
>JASDQU010363546.1:0-11671 GCA_032191745.1 Picea mariana
TGAGCCCATGGAGGGCATAGTCTTTGATGTGCAGGACCATACCCGGCGGACAGGTGCCAGAGGATCGGTGCACATGGGGAGATGATTAGTTCGGACCTCCATGGGGCTGAAGAGCCCATCAGATGGTTGCGGGGATGGCAGAGGCAGGATAGAGTTGTGACGAGCCTTTGCATAGAGAAGAAGAAGGACGCCCTCATCAGGACGTTTTGGCAGAGACCTAGCCTATGGGGATCAACCCCTTGCAGATGGGACATGGACCTTGATGGATAGACGCCACCTAGGACTAGCTGGACGTTTTCTGGAGCAGATAGCAGTGTACTGGGCCTTCTGGGCACACATAGCAGGTTGCAGGAGCCCCAGAGGGGCCAACGTCTGGCTTACTGGATGATGATTTTTCCCTAAAAGGGCCAACGTCTCCCCTATAGGGGCCTGACATCTTCATTTTCTGCTTATTTTTGGCATTTTAGGGATGTAAAGTGACAAATGATTGAATAATGTAATGTCAGCCTTGTCGACTGTTTTGTTGACCTACTTTTGTAAATTAAAGGTCATGAGATCATATAAATAGAGGACGTTGCCTCTTCATTTTAACATAACATAACTTGAGCTTGTTTATCCTTAAACTCTCTTTTAAACACTCTTTTATTTGAAACCCTAACTAACCTAGCGCCTAACCCTAGCTGTTTTACTAACCCTAACCCTAGAGGTGACATCCTAGCATCTTGAACTCTTGCTTACACTAAAAGTTGCGGCTAGGTCTCCTCTTGGTAGCCATAAAGGTCTTGAATATTTTCATTGGCTCAAATTGCAAAACGTTGACCTTTTGCCTCTCTAACTAACCATTTTTTAGGGCTGACGTCACTTCTGTAACAGCAGCAAATAGTGATGACGTCAAGCCTCTTTTAGCCTTTATTTAAGTGTGAAAAGTTGTGATTTGGTTGGCATTTGAAGTGTGGATTATTTTCTATGGTCTAATGTGCAAAACGTTCACTTTTTTCCCTCCAAAACTAGCATAATTTAGGGCTGACGTCACCCTCCAATCTGCAATAGTGACGCAGCAAACATATTTATATATGAGCAGATTTGATATTTGTAGCATTGTAGTATAATAAAGATCTGATCTTATACATTGAATGCTCTTATCTCTCATGCATTTATTGAAGAAGTGATATTAGTCATTTGTCTTTGTTTAGCAATCATTGACTTCGTCAATAATAGCATTTGATCATTGCTCATGTGTATATTTGAAGATAGTCATTAATGCTTTGAAGTACTAACCCACTGCAGCACATATTTTAGTTTATTTGTCTTGTCTCGCAAATAGGTGCCATCCAGTGGAAGATCTCTTTTTGACTATCTCATCATTGGCAGTAATATGTGAAAGGACACTCTTATCCTGAGCCATTACCCCTCTAGCCCTTTAATTAACCAGATTACCTAGGGATGTCTCCCTTGGACTAGCCATCCTAAATAGAAAGATCTCCCCATCGAGGTGACAGTGGGTGGGGAAGCTCCTGTTACACCGGTTTCAAGCCTTGACTCAAGATGCCTAAACCTTTCCTACAAACCATGCGATAACAATTCCAATCCCCTCAAGGTATGTGCTTAGAATTGCCTCTGAGGGGTTCCCCAAATTTCATTAAAATAATTTCTATGAGAAAAAAATTGACAAAGTTTCGTCTATATCCCACCAATGACATCTAGAGCTTTGTTTACCCCACACCAATGACACTAGATCTTTTTACATTGCACCAATGACATGTAGGGCTTCACTTGGTGTAAAAATATTTTCAATTCCATGTTCCCATTCTATAGGATAAAAAATAACTTAATTAAGAGAAATGATTCATAATATGTCTACCTAGTTACCCAACCTAAGACCAAATTAGAAATACATTTTTAGAACATATGAATCTAAATGTCATCTAAATAGCCTACAAACAAGAAGAGCAAACATATATACAAAACAAATCATAGCCTATCAAATTATTAAACAACAAGCAGAGACTGTCAAAATGCCAAACATATGTACATGATGTAAAAAACAGGCTTATGAGCATCTAACAACAAGAAACAATGGTCTTTAAACAAATGTTAGAACCAACATCCATGCACAAAAATATTAATATCATGGTCATTATTCATATGAAGTTATTCTTATGTGCAAAAAACTTTAGGAGATAAGAAATGTGAAAGAAACTAAGTCATTCCATCATGATGATGATGATAGTCTCAGTTAAACTGCCATAATTAATTGTGAAAAACAAGATATGTAGATTTAGAAAGGGTTATTATGCCACTGTGTGTGCGTGTTATTAGAAAGGGTTATTATGACAATAGAATGGTTCACAATCAAAGACTTATCACCCATTTTAATCCCATTAAGGGAAGCACATGCAATGTCTATCATTGTTGGATAATGTTTGATACATCTTCAAACACAAGAAAGAGCCTTTCCTTTTGCTTGGCAGAAGAATAGAAGTTAACAAGGTATATACTATTGGCATTGCTTCTTAAAATTGACAGGGTTATTTTTTTCCTACCCATAAAAAATAATGATCTTGGTTTATTGAGACGATTTCTAACATGAATGGGTTGATCCTCTTTCAGCTTTGATCATAATTCACCACAAAGTTCCTATATATGTTGATCCTAACCTTCACTTCTCTCAAGATAAACTTAGATTAATATTTTCTCTACCGCTTCTAACATGGATTATTCATTACTGACTCATCGATTATGAAATGACTCTTCAAGTGCATCATAAGATGTTCCTAAATTGTCGAATCTGAATATTCTTTTGTAAATTGTGATTAGATAATATGTAATGTGCAACGAATGACCACAATAGTAGTTCAGTGGGACTTAGAAGTACGACCAATACAAATACATAGTGGGAGTTCAAAATCAACTCCCATGAGTAATCTAAAAAAAGCAAGAGATAAATCGCTAGACAATAGTAATAATAAATAACAAGGATACAAAACCCTTTTTGAACATAAAATAAACATAAAAGCATAAAATGAAAATGCAAACCATCATGAACCATAAAGTTGGAATATACATGGTGTTATCTCTCAAACTCTACCCCAAGAGGAAAAGTCCTAACCTCGGTGGGAGAGCCTATAGGTACTACCTGGCAAGCCACTCATTGTCACCTTGAAGGTCTTGCCCCAATCTTCATACTAAGGAAAATACTACCCTATCCTAGGGGGAAATCCCTATGTCAACCTAGGCCAAAATCAGTGGATTAAAGGGTGAAGGGGCTAAACTTAGGTCGATACTACTTAATTCACTAAAAAAAAGAATACAAGTCTAAGAGACCTCAAGAAGTTCCTAAACCAAGCTCACAAGGAGCTCACACTACTAGTCCAACATGCCCAATTTGAATGCGTTGAGGTAGGAGTGGGAGCTATTTCTCAAGGTTCAAGCCCACAAAGTTCCAATGGTTTATGTGAAAGGTGAAGTTTTGAGTGCTTAAGAGTTAATGGAAATTTTATTTTCCTTTACTGTGAGTGTTGATGAAAAAAAAAATTCTCCTCAAACATTACCATGAAAATTAATTATATCCATGCTCAAATTTAGTTCTTAAGAAAACCAATAGGAAAAACCTCAAATTCCAAATTTCAATATGAAAATTGTTTTGAAAGATATGCCTTTGGAAATGTGTGTATCATGACATAATAATATCCCACATGTGAAATATAGACGATATCTAAAACAATGTTCAAATTTAGTCTAGGAACAACAAATTTAAACTCATCACATTCAACCATATGCCAAATAAATTCTGAGAATTAAAAGATAAAAGTGTTGTTTGTATCCAAAAATTCAATAGGCTACCAAGAAAAAATAAAAATATCACTGTTGTAGTGGATCAGTTCAAATCTTAGACCATGATGCACATGAAATTCGATAGTAAAAGGAAACATAAACATCATACACTTGTGAAGACAACATTATAGAAAATTTCAGAGTTTTCCCATTCATAGGCTCATCAACAATAAGTATTCCTTAATCCCAATGATTCCTTAGCACTAAAGTGAGAAATTGCGTAAATTGTGCCAACATACGATCATGTTATTGAACATAAATTTGGAACCATCAGTGTTGTTATAAATATAATCACATCTCATGCAAGGAAATATTTAAAACTGATCTAGATCCATGCATCCATTAATCCATATTCTTTGTTGATTTTAGTTTTAAATTTCTGGTTGAATTGAACAAGGAACCACATATTTATTATGAGAAAAAGAAGAATATACCAGCCCCTATCAAACCATGGATCAACTCATTACTTGACCACCAATTCACAAATAAAGAGAGTATGATAGGCAATTGTAGCATATGTTTTTATGAGTACAAATGTGGGTATACAACAACAATAAACAGATGGGATAGACCAAAAAAATATTGCCTTAATTTCCAGATTTAGAATACCAAAGAAACCAAATTTATGCCAACCCAGTCTATGAAATGTGAGAGGATTTTCCACAGTAAATCCATGGCCACAAAATGTAAGAGAAACTCTGAAATGTTTTGGCTATGGAAGGTTCAAAATTAAGGCATACATTAAACCAATGTCCATTTTTCCTTCCAAGATATAAGTTTGTGAAGCAAGTGGACCTGAAAGTAGAGACCATGATATAAAAAAATGTCTAATATTTGTATCTAAAATTATGAATATACAGTTGATACAAGTTGTATAGAGGATGGATGAATCTCTTAAGGAGGCTCAAGCGTCAATTAGGGAATATAAGGGTAAGGCTCCATTGGTTGAGAGTTCTACAAAATGTTCATATCTATAGTATTTTTTTAATGCTTCCCTTAACTTTAATAAAATTAGTTATATATCGGAATTTTGTACATAAAAAAACATGTTGTTTGGAAGCCACCACAAGCTGATAAAGTTTGGCTTAAAAATCCCTAATATCCATCAAAACTACCAAGGAGCATAAATCCTGTCAAAATTGCCACTCACGCATACAATAAAAAGAAAAAAAATAAAAACCACTTGGCAGAAAAACACAACCACAAAGTCTTTCCATTAATGGAAAGAAGAGTTCACACATATCCAAGAAAATTACTTAAGTTGTAGCCAAGACTGGACCTGTAGCTAGAGGAGGCTCATCTTTGTCATTAGGTGTGGGCTGCATCCATCATTAGCTAGCTCAAAGCATGGGACAATGGGACCCCAACCATCATTAATTGGATTAACATTATCATGTGGATTCTCAATATCTAAGATAGTAAGGGTGAGTGTTAAGAACTTATCATTAAGAGCCCATGGAGGAGGGATATGAGGCTCAGGGCCCATGGAGGAGGGATATGAGGCTAGTTAAGGTGACACTCTCACTTTTCCTAAACAAATTGGACAACTTTGTGCCTCGACCTCCCATCATATTGTAGAAACTAATTGGAGTGGGAAAACGGTCAACACGAGGCTCCCTAGTCCCTACTCATAGTGTAAGAGAATCCCATCGATACTCTAGAAACGAATGTATATATTTCATGTCCAACTCCACCTTTTATACTTGGACAATAATCTGCATAAAGAATAAAAAAAATTAGAATTGCTATCCCAAGAGAAAAAATGAATAGGATAGGCCTGCTAGAACATAGAATCATCTATCCTATTCCAAATAAAATATAAAACTTGAATTATGATATGAACTCATGAAAATAGACATGGTCACATGGTTATATAGGAGATAGTGTATAACATTTCTTCTCCTCCCATAGTACTAAGTACAAAAGTGTGTGCCTAATAATAAGAAAAGCAATAGAACATCCTAAGCCTATAATTTCCATTGAGATACATGAATTGGGAGGGGAAAATCTATTTTTAATTTATAATATTTAGAAGCCTCATTTCATGAATGCAACAAAAATGCATAAAAAGGAAAGAAATTATTATTGTGTCACAAATAATACTTGTGCTCATTCATGAAGGCAGAAAAACTACTTAACAGACGGATGTGTGTGAGATACATGTTAAACTTAAAAGAACTAGCCGCATATTTACCTTGGTCCTATTTAAGATATTAGGAGCTCCAAAGACTTGAAAAAACCTGATATTTTCATCTCCTACAGTCGATGCAATAGTGTACCCACCTAGACTCTAAAACTACAAAACAAAGGAAAGGATCTCAGCAAAAAAACAAACATTATCATCACAAAATCTAGTTAGAAATAGATCAATAGAAGGAATACCTCTTCCAGATGCAGTTCCCTAGATGTGTGACTAGACTCTGATATATTAAATATAGATGGATATTTCCATAAGGTCAATTGGTTCTAGCTAAGTCCATGTGAACTCAATATCTCATGCTCATGCTTATTCAATAATAATGAAAAAAATCGAGAGTGGGTATCAATGGTATTTAGGTAGGCTCATGTATGAGTATTCCAAAACTTAATACAATGGTTCACACAAACTCCACTAGATGCAAAAAGAATGGTTTGTAAAGGGCACCATGCCAAGGCCATTACTACAGCACAATATTATTTTATCCAGTGAAGATATCGAGTTGCAACATTAGAGGATGGCATGCTCGTGACCCATACATGAAATAAATTTTCATTTCCTCTATTTGCAAACTATTGGCTAGACATAAACCATTTCAAACCACACACTTATTTCACATGTCCTCTATATGTTTGAACAATGGAATCATGGATGCACACATCATGATTAAATATTAAACCATCAAGGCCACCAATTGTAAGAATATGACCATTCCAAGAAAGCACACGCACACGGGCTTGGTGACCTTTCAAATATCTTAACTATGTTCATTGAAAAACATTACCAAGTGAATGAGATTTCATCTAGAGAAACATTGGGATGCACTATAGATGTTGGCATGTCACTCAGGGAGACAACCTTTATGAAAGGTCATCTAGTAATTAACATCACAATGGTTATGTTACATCATGCAATTCATAGACACTTCAGTTAATTCATAGCATTGGGATTCATGAGTTGTGACAATGAAATCCTTGTAGAGAATATTGGTGTGTGTGGTATTTCTTTTTCATACAGTAACATAAGCCAAACAACAGTAAAAAAATGTCTTTCCAGATCAAGCATTTCAGTAGTTTAAGTTTTCCTTATGAACAGAAAATGACAGACCCAAATAAAAAAATGCAAGAAGAAGACTTAGAACAATACAGATCCTTTTGGAAGAGAATCATGCATGAGAATGAAGATGAACATTTTATGGTATAAATTACACAACTATCCCTCCTTCAAAGATATTTAGCGTATAAAAAAATTTATGGTTTTGAACTATCTGTTCCATCAGATCATGCAGTGGATCTTACTAAGGCTATCTTAAATGGGGGATAAGGAAAAGTAAGGTTGACAGGTCTAGGTGCTTGTGATAGTTTGAGGTTTGAAGCTCGTCTCTACCTATATGTAAATGACATGAGGATGGAATTTCTTGGACCATTGGAAAGAGAAGATGGACATAGTGTATATTTCTTGGTGTTGAGGTCATACTAAAACAACTGGAGGAGGGTCCTACAAGGCATGGGGTTGCATTATTTCTAATGGCCCACCTCCAAGGAATCATAGTGAGATAATGGATGCTTTATGGAAACCTATTGGGGAGGTCACGAGTGGATCATTTAGTCCTTACCTAAAGAACATATCAATGGAGTATGTAAAGTTAGGAACCGTAAAACTAGGACATAACTGGAAGTTTTGGTTTGTGGAAAACCATATGATACAACTGTAATCAAAATTCCATTTGTGTTAGCCAAGTACTAAAAACCTACTTAAGCATGTGTATTGTCATAGCAACACATATATTTTGGCCAGGATATCTGCAAGACTTATTTATTTTTGGAAATGCAAGGAATTGACTTTCCCGTGGTAAAGACAAAGAACTAGGATCAAGGAATCCCGAAAGAATTTGCTCCAGAACTTATAACAACAATGAGAAAATTTTATTTTAAGCTCATAACATCAATAAGTATAGGGTGTTGTTGGTGTTTGGAAGAATATATCCTATGGTGAGGAAGTCCCAAGACTAAATGTGATGGATGGGGAAATGTTCAAGAAAACACAGTTTAAGGGAATGTCAAACTAGCGTTCCATTCTTTGGGGAATTTTTTTATGTTTTTCTTTGATTAGAATTAAAGACAAATGCTAAATCTAAAGGGAATCTAGGCTGGAGAAGAGAACAATTGGCATAATAAAGTGCATCTTGACTAGGTCAATGGACTTATGAACGTGTAACAAATCCTTGGCAAGATCAATGGAAATAACTCTTGCACTAAAACCCATTCCACCTAAATTGAAGCTCTCAATGTTCTGCCTCAACTTATACCTATTCAAAATCATCGTAGAGAGTGAAGGATTTCAATTGAATAGATTGCAACTTACCACAAGAATGAGGCTTCTTCTTGAAGAATGAGGCAAGAACTTTATCAGCTTGTTGTGTCCATGGAGGGCTGAGGGGGAATATAATGCACTGCAGCAGGAAGATAAGTGTTCTCCCCTAAAACTGATCGTTTTAGTATATTCCCCTAGAATTCCAAGGATAACTCTTGAAAATACCCCAAAGCTTTGAGTGTTGCACAAAGTGTTGGAAGTTCTCTTTGAGGATTTTAGGGGGCTTGTAGCAAGATTATTCCAAAAGAGACACCATTTGAGTGTGAGACATCATATAGACCATGCACCCAAAAACAAGAAGCTTCAAATATGAGTCTCAAATATGAAGCTTCAACACATAGATTTGAAACCAAAATATGAGATATAGTGAAGAAAAATTATGGAACAAATTTTCTTTATTCCCATAATAGAAAATTATTCTAGTTCATATAAAAATAGAGATTTCCCTCACAAGAACAACTAGTTTTAAGAAAAACTCGTATTCTCTACTCTCTCATTCATGAGGAACTTATAATATTTAAAAAAAACTCCCAATACTTACAAGTGTCCTTCATTTGCATGCATTCCTCCTTTTTTAGCATATATCTGCAACCAAAAGGAAATTCGAGGTTGCAAATTCCATTCTTTAAGTGTGTTTCTTGGTTTCATTGGATACAACTTTGTCATGTATCATTTTTGAACATGCATCAAACCTATCATCGAAACTGTGACTGAATACTACTCCTAAAATGATTAAAGTCCCAAAGAAACAGAAAACTATTGTACATAGGATATACAAAATTCTCCAATAGATATGATTCAAGAAATAGTCAAATGAAATTCATTTCACACGCCCATATGAATCCCCATAATACCATTGTCCCACTCAAATCACCTAGCCATTCATTGATTTATGTGAAATTTCTCTTGCAAAAACCATAAATATCAATATAGGAAGTCAATATCATGCTTTGAAGGTTAGTGATGATGAAAGTACGATTGAGTTTGTATCTTCCATTGAAATAGTTGATCCAAATGAATCTGTCTAGAGATTGGGTTCTTTAGATTCACCTTGATATTTTCAAAGCATTAATTCCTCATGGTTTTTAGAACAAAACTCTTATGACAACATTATTTTAACTTCTTAAACCTAGTAGTGTGAGTTTGAAGGTTTTAATAAACACCATGGAAGGAATTAATAAGTGAGGCTAGGACACATTTTGAAGCTTCAATGATGTCATATATAATATGTGTATTGTATAAATCAATAGATTACGTAGAAAAATGCATGTCATGTTTGTAGGGCATTTGTGTTGTCCTAGAAAATCCATAGTAATAAATTATGTTTTGGTTTGTAGATCCTAGTGTTTGGCATGTGAAGGATATACTACATATATTAGCATGAGAAGATATTTAGTTTTATATTTTCTTTCAACATCATTTGGTGTTATTCCATTTATGTCATGAACACAGTCATTCTACCCATATTTGGAATAGGATGGATGCTCCAATTTCTATAAAAATAGATGATGTTGTTGGTTTATAAACTTAGAGAAATGTTGGTCAGACTCAGATAGAAATGGGAATGTTATATCATGATAGAGATAATGAAAATGATAATTAGATACTTCTAATCCCTTTAGATGTTGATATCAAGTACCATGATTTCAAGTCAATGGTGAATGGACCATTGGTGGATGTCCTGAGACATTTAGAGAAGTTAAAATTGAATATTTCAAAGAACTTGTTTGAGATGAATTTAGAATTTAGAAATGAAAGATGGGAAATCGCATTCATTTCCCTTGTGATTAATGTTATCAAGACACTCTTTGGACATATTTTAAGGCACAAATCACATAGTTAATTTTCAGGTAGATGTAAAAAATATAGTATGATTGGAAATGATGGTAACTATTGAACCTAAGCCTCTAAATGTGATTGCATGGGATCAAATATATAATTCCAAAAGAAGCTTCATTCAAATAACATTTGGGATTGTATTGTAATGATTTGATCAGGCAGGACAATGTTCAAGATATAGGGAATACTAGTGTTGAATGAAATTGCTCTTTGATTAAAGATGATGTAAATGTTGAGAAAAAATAAAAGCAAGATTATCACGCATAGAACCCCATTGTGACTCCAATGATTTTGAAAGCACTCCTAGTAACTAGGAAATTAAAAAAAAACAAATTTTGAGCCTAGTTGATGGTAGTGTCACTATGAATAAATATTAAGGGATTGTGGAAAAGGAACATTACCATAATTTGAATGATGGGTGTTTTGGTGGAAAAAAATGAAGGTCGTAAATATTTACCTTTGAGCTCAAAAGAGATAACCCATGCTATTATAGTACATATTATTTTGGAAATTTAACTTTCAAGCAATCATGTTGATCATGAATCATGTTAGTCAAGGAAGATGCATAGAAGTATTTGCAATTGTACCTACTAATTAAGGACATGAACATGATTATGAACTATGGTTTTAATCATATTTATTATTTTAACTAGGGCGTTGTATGGGATATACTTAGCTTCTTTCTTTAAGAAGTTATAGATCAATGTAAAAAGAAAAGTATCTCATATTAAGCCCGATATTATATAAAATTCATTCAATATCAAAATCTTTTTTTTCTCTCTCTTTCTCCAGCAAAAATGTAATTTTTAAATGTATGAAGTAAAGAAATGCATATAGATTCTGAAGAAAAAAATAATTTAATCAATGGCTCATACACAGAGTACACAAAGATTTTATACCGGAAACCCTCAACTGGGAAAACCTTTCTTATATTCATTATTGAATTTCACCATTCACCATACAATATATACAATGTTTTTAGGTATTCCGTAGATACCAAAACCCTAATCCCTTAATCCAGGATTAATTTAGTAAACCTGCCCCCCCTGGGACCCCCCTAGGAAAGCGCCTGGCGTACACAACACACAGGTCACTACTAGAGGGATCGTCAAACTCAGTTGTCTAACTTGACACACCCACACACACACATGCAAATAATATAACACATACCCAACATTCTCCCACTTGTTGTTTTCTTTGCATCCAGGGGTCCAGGGGATTATATAGTCAACAATCCAGGGCATCAATGCCCATTGTTACTCTACACTAGGAGAAATTTTATGTTCTCACAGACTTTGTCAATGAATCTACAACATTATTCAAAGTGTCAACCTTTTCCAGCAACACCTTATTTTCCTCAACCATGTCTCTCACAAAGTGATACTGAACATCATTATGCTTTGTCTTCGAATGATAAGCTGGGTTCTT
>JASDQU010363548.1:0-11755 GCA_032191745.1 Picea mariana
GCTAAAATAAGGAAAGTGGGGCCAAGTGACCTAGAAGATGTTTTTAAGGAAGCTACTTGGAGAGTATAAATAAGAGGCAATGCTCTCTCATTTGAATCACATTTGAGCACATTGAATATATATAGGTTTCTGAGGTATACAAATGATATCTAATCTGAAATTCTCAGGAAAGTGAAGAAAAGAAGGCCGAAATGCAAGGAAGAATAAATTCTTTTGATGGTGCTTTCTAAGGTATGTTATTTTCAGGTCATCTCACCATTTTCTCTATAACTTTTTTTATATAAAGATTCCGATCTTGAAATTGCTATTGAAGTGAGAAAACATATCCAAGTATCTGTGGTTAAAATTTCAGCTTGTAGGTCATTGTATTTTGGGAGTTACACTCTGTGGAAAATAGGGTTTGTGGCTTGTCTTGAAACTAGTCAAAATCAGGTGTTTTGGATAAAAACATCATAATTTCTTCATAACAGATCCAAATTTAGTGAGAAAAATTGTGTTGGTTAGGTTACAGTTGGTATTATTATGTGTAATATTTTCATATCATTTCATCAAATATTTTATGCGGGGCACACTCTACAAGGTCGCTCTCTAGAATAAGCCAGAATTCAGCAAGGTATGCCATTTTTGCTATAAATCCTTTTCTGAGAGGTTACAAGTAGTGCCACTTGGAGGAATTGCATAAAACACACTGAAGAACATTTTATATCAGTTTCGGATCTTTATACATTACAGGTTCAAAGTTATGATTACTTCAAGTTAGGGTTGTTGACTAATCCAAAACTAGGCAGGTGAGACTAAGGAAAAGTTTGATGAAAATGCTAGTCTCTTGTTTTTAAAGTTAAGGAAGGCTTGCAGGAATGTGATCATATACACCAGGTCTATTACAGAGCTACAAATCAGATTTGGATGATGAAATTGATGAGGTCTTTTGGTTGAGGTACATGTTGAGTACATGGTTGAGACAAGTAGTTGATGAGTTGGCACACATACATAAGGTGTATAGTTGATGATGTTGGTACATATTGATGAGTCATAGTTGATGTGTAGTTGAAACATGATTGATACATACTTGGTACATGGTTGGATGCACTTGTTTATGGTACAGGTTGATTACAGGTTGGTGCATGGTTGATGCACTTGTTTATGGTATAGGTTGATTACAGGTTGGTGCATGGTTGATGCACTTGTTTGTGGTATGGGTTGATTACAGGTTGAGGTACAGGTTGATGCATGGTTGATGCATGGTTCAGATTTATTGGTATAGGTTTACAGCGGTATATCTCACAGTGATAGTGTGACAGTGGTTCCATCATTGTACTTCTACTTTAGGGTGGTAGGACGGGGCAAGGACAGGTGGTTGTAGCCACCTTCCGATTGTAGCTGGAGAACATTGGGGGTTGTAGCCTCCTTTTGGTTGTAGCCAGAGATTTGGGGAGTTGGAGCTTCCCTCGGGTTGTAGCCTGAGAAACTAGGGGGTTGGAGCCTCCTTCCAGTTGCAGCCAAAAAACAAAGGAAGTTGGTGCTTCCAATGAATGTAATCGTCAAGACATATAAGAAAAATTATTCAGTGGTTTTCTCTCGATTTGGGTTTCCACGTAAAACACTGGTGTATTGCGTATGTGTGTGATTGCTTATTTATTACTGATAATAATTCTACATTGATATAACATTTGAAGAAAAATGATTATATTTACGTTGTTACTGATTCAGCCCCCCTCTCAGTAATCCAACAGAAACAAAATCAAATATTACTAACAAGAATGATACTATATCGAAAAATGAGAAAAATATATCACACTTATCTTTATCATCATCATTTAAAAACAAAGCAAGCATGACCTTACCATTCCCTTGAACATTTTTTTTATATGAATCCTCCATCCATTCTGCAATCCTATCATAATACATGAAATTACTAACATGGGATTGTTTAAAAGAATTCACATACGACAAATATTCTGATGAGAATAAAGTATTAGACTATCAAGGAAAGAAACTTGTAAAAAGTTCAGATCAAGATGGCAAGAACTTATCATGATTCTCGATCGAAAAATAACTGTCTCATTCTCTTGAAACATTCCATTGAGATTAGATATTTCAAGATTAACTATTTGAGGTGAACTAAATGGAATGACCAACATTTTTGAATAATCATCATTGGTAGTAATATTTGGTTGATTATACTTTTCAACCTCAAATAATTGATCGTAGAAAAATTTAGATGAATCAACACAAATTGAGATGAATCAATGGAGATGCAATTTGAGATTCTTTCAAATCATTTTTTGATTTACCCACAGATAATTGATGAGAATAAGAATTAATATGTTCATGGGTAGAATTATTTTCCTCTTTATCTTCTATTCGGTAATCTCTTTGTACCTAATTATATAATGTTGAATTCTCTCCCAGGTAATATGGAACACACAATTGCACAATATCAGGATAAAAAATATCAGGGTACAAGGAATAATATGTAAAAGAATTGATGAGACGAAATGCATCTCTTGAAATGATAGGTATATGCATTTCGAAATCTAGTTTTTTCCCCTCTCCTTGTATAAACTGATCAACCTCTGTTGTATTCTCTTTTAAATAATACGAGACAATTTCTAAGAGACAATTTGGTTCATTACGTAAGGGAAAATTTGAGAGCAAATCACTAGAGATAGAAGGTTGATTAATAGTCTAGCTAATGATTTTGTCTCCTACTGATTGATCATGGATTTGTTCAACTAAATTGGGGGAAGATTTATCGTCCACATGATTATCAAATTTATATTCAGTCTCTTTTACTTTAGAAACAATTATAAAATATGAGTGTGACAACTGTCATATTTTAAAGTCAAGGTTCCTTCTTCAGTAGGAGGAGACATCGTTGACAAGGAATGATTAGAGGTGACAATTGCATTTTGTAAAAGATGATGTTTCTCATGATTTGCCAAAATGAAAGAAGTTGACAAAAATTGTGGTGCTTCAAAATCTTCAAAATCAACATCAAAATTTGAACCATCTTGAGATTGAGTGTTAGTGCTCAATTCAAATTGGTTAACAATTAATTGATCTTGCTTGTCTGAGAGAGAAACGAGATATTCAAGCCACTCATTAATAAGCAGAATTTTTTTCAAAGGGAATCTAGTACAAACATGAATGAACCTAATTGAAAAATCATTGAATGATTCACCATTTTCTTTCCTTAAGCAACTTAATTCTTCACTTAATTCATAATAATCATAGTTGTTAAAATATGATAAAAACTCAATTACATACTCAAACAAAGAATGAATAGAATTAGCCCAAAAAGATTCAAACCAATATTTAACCCGACCTCAAAAACTAAGAGCGAACAATCTGCATGTAACATTAGGATCAATGATATTATGTCTTAAACATTTATAAAAAAATTCAGAAATATGGTCTAATGCAGATGTGTTCCCTTCACCATCAAAGGTGAGTTCTGAAAAGAGATCAGATGTCTTGTTGGAAATAACTGGTAATGAGACATTAAAAGCATGTTCCAACACAGTGATTCAGGCAGGAGCCATGAAAAAATAAGAATTTGAAGAAATTGACTCCAAATAGTTAGATTGTCATCTAACCTGCCTTGTAGTGAATTATAAGATGACATGGAAGAAGGATTTATAAATTTGGAATTATCAAAGGCTGAGGGGTGAAACATTTAATCATTAAATTTACCTCTGGCCCTCCTTTTAGCCCCATTTGTTGATGGGAAAATTTGACAAGCTATCAAATGGAAGAACAGGTCCAGTTTGGGGTTGTCTAAATAACCAAAGCCATTTGGTGTAACCTATTCTGATGAGTTTAATGCCTCTTTTATCCAATCTAGGGTCCTAAAATAAAGAAGGAAATAAACTAACTAATGTTAAAACTATAATATACATCTACTCTAATCTAATTATTTACAAATGTATTAAGCAGAAATATGAATATGAATATGTCATTTATAAACAAAATAATTACAGGTTACAAGTTTTCGTGAAAGCCTTGCAAAATCAATGTTTTATAATCATTCTCAAAAGAAGATAAAGAAAGCACATATTTCTTTCTATATTTTCTATTTTATAGTCATCTATCTAATAGTTGAAACATGATTAGAAATAGGATGGAATGATGGTCAAAAGCCAATCAAGAAACTATCCTATTCCATTGGTAAATAAAATGACAAAAATTAGAAGCAAGTGAAGCTAACCTGTTATTAGTTTGTTAATTGTGCTCATGCCTCTGTGCGAACAAAAACATCTAGTTGCCCTGCCTGTGAAAGAAATCTACAGTAGGCTTATACTAAAGTTTTCCTGAATAATTTCAATATGTGTATTGGCAGCAAAGATTTAAAAACAAAAAAGTGGACACATATGAACCAGTGATCTTATAATTACGAATGATTACAGTCAAATAAATATTTATGTCAAACATTCATTTTATCTATCAATTAAAAATAAAAGAAAAATCATGATATCAAAATTGATATGATGATCATAGTCATAACATATGGAATAGCAAATCATGAACAACATTTAAAACATGAATACAATAGAACATAATATCTCATTGAGACTAAATCTATACAACACATTAATATCCCAAAATAAGAGAAACAAAACTTAAATGAGACAACATTCACATTGGTCTAAAGCCAAATATGCTATACGTTGTTCCATTAAGTTCTAAAAATCATTTGTCCATAATCTGTTCCAGGCCAAGATGCCTTCACTTACAAAAATAAGAGTATTTAAAGTGTTTTGAAATCCTATTTTCCTATCTCCTAGGATATGATAGGATCTCATAAGATCAAAATATTACAAAAATAGAGGGCTAATAGCCACCCATAACTGAGTTGATTTTTCTCAAACATTAATAAAAGTTTTTACAAGGTAAACAGAAAAAGAAATACGAATCATTTGAATGCAAAATCGAACATGTTTCTCCCATATGATCAACATCAAGATCTACTATTTCCTGAAACCGAAACAGGAATAAGTTATACAATTTCTAAAATTTATTATTTAAAATGACTTGGCTACAGAATCGAAAGATTTTGTAGCCAAACTTGTCTTAGAAAAAAAAATCTAATTTCAAACTGATTCGATTCAAAATAGATAACATGAATATAATAAAAGAAAAATTGTTTTACCATTCCAACAATTTATTAAAGATGGATCAAGGTAACGCAGAATTGATTATGGCTTTAACACTGTTTGCATTTTTTATCACTATATTCCCTGTCCTCTTAAGTCGTTTAGCCCTCCTTTCTGCATTTACTCTGAGGTCAATATTTTCTTGTCTCGTCAATTCTTTTTGAGATGTGATTGTTTTAATGCAAGCCTGAAGGATGGGAATATCAGTATAATATTGTTCAATCCAATGCAGACAAACGTCACATTGTATTGAAGGATCGACCTGTTTATGGAGTGTACAATCAAGTCTGGATGCATCGGCCTTACCTGTCATTTTCCCTTGACCAAACCCGATACCAAAAATCATCTCCTTACCCCTAAGACACGGTGGCAGATTCGTAACAAAGTCACAGGGTTAGGCAAGATCAAAACTTTGACAATCTGGGTCTTCTAAAGATAGGAAATCTTCAATTTTGGAATCTAAGACCTCATTGACCTCGATCAGGTCGATTGATCTCAAATGAGGGTCGTTCTGATTCCTCAATCTTCTCGAAATAAGATGACCTACTCTCTTTTTTTGAAACCCTAGGGTTGCGTGTTTTTTCTTCGTTTGTTTACAAGATATTTCAACATCGGGATTTACAATAACATTCTAAAAAGCATCAAAATCAGGCACAAGAGGTTTAGAAAACTTAGACTCAACAACCTTTTGCTCATGTGAAGACTGACTTGGCCTTGTCTAATCTACAGGTTTTATGTTAAGAGAGCCTGATTCATCACTGGGAAAGTCAAACTGTTTGTTCATCAGTGTTTCACTCGGATTAGGGATTTCTACAGGAATGGTCATAGAAAAACCATTTCTTATTAAAAATTCATCCCAACAATCACCCACGGCTTTTAAATGGTGAATCAACAGAATTTTAATCAAGCTGTGGTGGAAAAGACTAGAGTCGAGGCTCTATTTCTTATACCTTTTAGACATTGTGTACAGGTTTATCAACAGATAGAAGGGCATGTTTAATTGGAAATCTATTAAATGCATAAGAAGTCATATATGATAGATGAAAATTAAACCATAATGACCCTCACAGGTCACGAACTATTTGAGAATGAATAGTAGTCCATTCCACCTAGTTTTAATAAAAGAAATAGGGATACGTTTTTCGCAGCAATTGATTTTCCTGGAGGTCATCAAGAGGCTCCAAGGTACTTCTTCAATCTTTCTAGTTCTTGAGCCATTTCTCACCGGTGGATGGGAGCCCTATGGCTTCACTCATGAACCCCTCGGTTACCTCTAACTAGATATATCCAACGTTCGCTCTGCATCCATCGAAAGTCTGTGCAAAAACCATCGCTACCTGAAGGTTATGGCCTTTGAACCTTTTTAGGAAGGCATCCCAGCCTTGACTTCTTAAATCTTCATCTACATCATCATGTGAGAGTAATGTTTGAGAGACATTCAGCTCCAAATAAACAATAGGAGCCATTACAAGTGCGACTAGGATGTAACAGGGGTGACTCAAAACAGTTCTAAGCTTGGATGGTAAGGGCGATATGAGAAGATCTGAATGTATAAAGAGGAACAAACCATAATGAACGTTGTGTGTTATCATAGCATAAACATCGAGGGTTTGGTCATAGGGCTTCACCATTCCTGGTAATGAAAACCTGACTCACAGGATTGATAACCTATACCCGTAATGAGAGACTCATTAATTCAATGTGCCAGCAAGGTGAGTTAAGTACAAAGTATAGTAGTTTCACATTGATTAACCTGACTACTAGAACAACCATTTGTTTTTGTAAAGGGTTCAGATATATCGAAACAAAAAAATCCTCATAGATTCAAATGCAAACCATCTAAGCATATAAAAATTATATCAATATCCAAAATATTCCAAAGATAAGTCAATCAAGTGTTAGATTTAAATTGAATATAAGAATGATGACCCTTAAAAGAAAGCCCTGTATAGAGAATATAACACAAAGCTAAGTTTTCATGTTTGATTCATGCTTTCAGTCATGAATCAAACATGAAACAAAATAAAAATGCAAACTTTAAAGAATTAATGCACATCTTATTTAATCCAGTGGTCATCTCAAAATGATAATATTTACAAGATGAGGTGAAGGCAGCTATAGAAAACGTAATTTCTTTTTCAAATAACGAAATCGTGTAGGGATTGCAACAAGTCCAAAGAAGAAATTTGAAGATACTTATGAAGTGAGGGTGGAAGGGTGGAGCAAGGAAGGACTAATTTCCTTTACTGATTAAATTTTGAATACAGGAAGTTGGTTCTTCCTAGGGTTGGTTCCCTAAACAAGGGAGTCGGTGCTTCCTAGGGTTGGTTCCATAAAACAAGGGAGTTGGTGCTTCCTAGAGTTGAATCCCTGAAAAAGGAGATTGGTCTCTCCCAATCATTATTGTAACTTGTATTATTGTATTGATTTTCTATTCAAGTTTATT
Source organism: Picea mariana (assembly GCA_032191745.1). Taxonomy (NCBI): domain Eukaryota; kingdom Viridiplantae; phylum Streptophyta; class Pinopsida; order Pinales; family Pinaceae; genus Picea; species Picea mariana. The sequence goes on from JASDQU010363548.1 coordinate 7,603, forward strand.
GTTGTTGATCAATTATTGTTAATAAGTTAAAATTATTAAAAGTTTAAATAATTAAAGAACACTTATTCACCCCCCTATTAGTATTGACCAAGTTTCCAACAATTGGTATTAGAGCAAGTTCCTTTTGCACAGTTTAACAACTGGAAGGTAGATTATGAGGCAATGGATCTCCAAGAGGGAATGTCTTCCAACAAATCATCTTTGTTCAAAGCAAATGATTATGCATTCTAGAGTGTGAGAATGAAAATTTATGTCATGGCCCATGGATGTGATGTTTGGAAATATATTGAAAGTGGTTATATTGCACCATCTACCCCACTTATTGATACTACTGCAAAGAATTTATGCAATGACAATTCAAGAGAATTCAATGCTATTCTAGGAGGATTAAGCAATCTTATATTTGTAAAGGTAATGCACTGTAAGTCAACAAAAGAGATTTGGGACAAACTAAAGGTCATATATGAAGGAGACATCAAAGTCAAGGAAGAAAAAACACAAACCTATAGAACTCATTTTGAAAATTTGAAAATGAAGGAGGAAGAAAACATATCCGAATATCTTCAAAGAGTTGATGAAATTGTCAATTCAATCAAAGCATTAGGCGAAGAACTCAAAGACAAACCAATTGTCCAAAAGATCTTGAGATCATAGTGGATGAACTACATGGGATCCTCATAGCATATGAGATGAGAATGGGAAAAGAAAAAACATAAAAAGGAGAAACAACCTTCAAGGCATCAAAAATAAAGGAAGAAGCAGAAGCAGGTACCTAATGAAGATTTATAAGATATATAAGATGAAGAAGAAACTAACTTTATGAAGAAACTCAAGAAAGGTATTGGTAAATACAAGGGGAAATTTCCTCTTATATGCTTCAACTGTGGCAAAGTTGGACACTTTGGTAACAAATGTTCATATCCCAAGTAGGAGGATAGTGATGCTGAAGAAATTCAGAATCATAAAGAACGTAAGAAGGATAAGATAAAGAAAAAAAAGAAATACTTCAAACAGAAGAAGAATCTCTACACCAAAGAGGATAGTAGCTCTTCTGAATAAAGTGAAGATGAATATTGATAGCTTCTTTTTATGGGAATGAACACTTAGAATAATGATGTAGATGATGAAGAAAAAATGTGAATTTGAAAGAGAAGTAGAGCTAGAAGCATAATTGATTAGTTCTTTGGGAAAACTTCTCACATGTCGGCTACTTGGGCATGTTCTGCACAAAACCAATTTTGTAGACTTGTAATATTCATTTCCATCACTCCAGAATATTCATACGAAATCAATGTATAATTTTGTGTACGAAAATCAATTAATGAAATCACCATCTTTGTTAATTAAATGAAGGGGTGCAATGTTTCATTGCTAAAAGATACAACAGTTAAACCTTATACCTTTCTAAAATCATATAAGTGGAAAAATAAGGTGAAAGGAAAGTGTCTATGTGGTCTACATTAGAATATTAGAAACAAGTACAGAGTCCAAAGAAATTTTTTTAAGATACCTATGAAGTGAGAGTGGAAGGGTGGAGCAAGGAAGGACTAATGTCCTTTACTGATTAAATTTTGAAGACGGGAATTTGGTGCTTCCTAGGGTTGGTTCCCTAAACAAGGGAGTTGGTGCTTCCTAGGGTTGGTTCCACAAAACAAGGGAGTTGGTGCTTCCTAGCGTTGAATCCCTGAAAAAGGAGATTGGTGTCTCCCAATCATTATTGTAAATTGTATTATTGTATTGATTTTATATTCAAGTTTATTTTTGTTGATCAATTATTGTTAATAAGTTAAAATTATTAAAAGGTTTAATAATTAACCAACACTGATTCATCCCCCTATTAGTATTGACCAAGTTTCCAACAATTGGTATCAGAGCAGGTGCCTTCTGCATAGTTTAACAACTAGAAGGTAGATTCTGAGGCAATGGATCTCCAAGAGGGAATGTCTTCCAACAAAGCATCTTTGTTCAAAGTGAATGATTATGCATTCTAGAGTGTGAGAATGAAAATTTATCTCATGGCCCATGGTGTTATAACCCTAAATTGCATCTGATATGCATACTTGGCATCAGGCCATCTAACTTGCTATCTTTACCAAGCCATTATTGAACAACTCTTCCAAAAACCATCATTTTGAAGTTATATGCGCCTTGCACCATTACTTCCCACGTACACATGCTTGTTGAGCCACTACAGCTCGCGTACACTCACAAAATATCACGAAATGTGAAAAATTGCATAGGATACTGGTTTCTAGGCTGTTACTTAACCGTTTGACTGCCCATAGCTAGTCACCCTAACCGTTATTATCCCTTTTGGCCTATAAAATAAGGGGTTGGGGTCCCATTGCAAAAGAGAAGCATGAGAGCAAAGAAACTCTGCCCATTTTATCAATATCCCTTTTCCCCAATTGCAAAGCCCTTACCATTTACCTAAGAGAGAACTGAAGAGGAGAAGAAGACATGGAAGCAGTTGGTGCATGGTGAAGAGAATCCCATGACCAAGTTTGAGGAGCAGTGTCGGTCTCATGTTGTAAGTGACTTTTGTGAGATTAATATAAAGAAGTACTTTTTCCATCCCACCAAATGACGTCTTAAACTTATATGATTTGTTTACATTTCTTGTTTATGATGTCTAACCCACTAATCCATATGTAGAATTCATTCTTGTAGTTTCTTTTTTGTCTTTTGATGAATGCAGGTTAGCCTAGGGAGGAGATTTGCAGTCAGGAAACAACCAAGCACAAAGGGATCAGCGTCGAACGCAGAGTTTAAGGTAGGCCTACCGAATCCCTCTCTCTTGTCTTTTATGTATGATTGTAGGGTAATGTTGGGATAGTGATAAAAAGTAGGAGACTTTAGATGGTTAGCTCTGCCTACACTTTAGACCCTTTGTGTAGTCCATGAGGAGTTTTCCTGCTATAGCAGATTTGGCGACCATACAGGGGAAGCCTCTAAGGTCTTTGGGGATATTTTTTCTTTTGGTGCTTTGAATCAGTTTATTCACTACTTTCTGAGTTTTTGTAGGCTTATGTGTCTTTAAGGGATGTTATTCTTCCATACCAGTATTCCATGCCTATGTTGGACTATTGTTTTTTCATTTTTTTGAGGAGTTACAAAGGTGTACGCGGCCTGTAGTGGGCCTGCACATGTGCACACACACCCTGCCCTTGGACAGTTCGTGTACATATGCTAGCTGTTGAAGTGTCAGTAGTGTGCCTATTAAGAAATTTTTTGTAAAAAGAAGAGGCAGTCATCCTCTTCCCTGTCAGGAGTCACACTTTTCAGGGGTTTTCTTGATCTATTCTTGGTCTCTGTTATAGCAGTCTGTAGCCTAGTTCTGACTTCAATATAGCTTTCTTTTGACTAAAGACCTCTTTGTTTTCTTTAAATAGGGTTTTTAGACAAGTTGGTGAGTTTTCTTTGATCTTCCTGCTTGGTGTTGTCAGTGACTCCCTGCGATCTATGATTGGGCCAGAAGTCATTTCTTGGTCCTGTCTTGTCATCATTTCCCCATATTTTTTCTTTGGAAGAAAATAAAATAATTCAATTTCAAATTTCTTGTTTTGAAGCATGAAACAATAAAAAACAATTCTTTCATTTCTTCATTTGGTAAAGTAGTTTAAGTGAGTTGCTTTATTTACTAAGGAAAAAGAAATCTTTCTTGAGTTATTTACTTGAATTCTTAGGACATTAAGTACCTCGTAGTCGAGCAAAATCTTGTTTTGAGTTTTTTCTTTTCAAAGATCTGAGAAAAATAGTTATGAAAAGTTTGGTGAAAGAGTTTCAATTGGCAAATCTTTATTTGTGAAGAAAGAAGTACTTTTGTTTCCAGTATCATATTATGTTCTTCTCTTTCATCTCTTAAAGAACATCACTAGTTTCACTTTCATTCCTCTTGACTTAAGACAACCACTAAAATTAACACCTAATTAAAAGTGATTAGACTTTCTGTTTGAAGGGTTCATCAATTTAGTCTAGGCTAGAGCCTTGATTTAGGATTGGAGAGGAAACTCTTCAAGGCTACAAAAACAAACATAAGAGTTTGAGCTAGGGAGTGCTTGAAAGTCCAATGTTGGGCCTCAAAAATGTCACATTTATATCCTCTTTTCCCTTCACCATTCCTTACATTTCATCCTCCCATCAACCTTTTATC
>JASDQU010363552.1:1493-11671 GCA_032191745.1 Picea mariana
AACCATTAGTATGCATCTGTTAGATTTAAAAAGAAGAATTTCAAATGTTGTTGTTACATACCAACATTTCCTATAGGTAAAAGAGAGTTTACAACAAGAGAATGTACAACAAAAATTCAAAGGATATGAGATTAAAGAGGATGGATTTCTTATGCACAAAAATATAATTTTTGTTATTAGTTCCAGAGAACTTAGGAATTTGGTATTAAAGAAAATGCATAATTTTCCATATGTCGGACATCCCAATTACCGTAAAATAATTGCAGCAGTAAGAAGCCTATTCTTTTGGCCTGGGATGTAGAAGGATGTTGTTGATTACATTTCCAGATGCATAGAATGTCAAAGAGTTAAATATGAACCTAGACACCCAGTGGGTTTGCTACAACCATTACCAATTCTAGAGAAGAAATGGGAAGTGGTAACCATTGATTTTATAACTAAGTTGCTCAACACGACAAGGCAACATGATTCAATAATGGTAGTTTTCAATAAACTGACAAAGGCTGCTCATTTTTTCCTGGTAAAAATGACACATACAACAACTAATATTGCATAAATTTACATGAGAGAGATTGCTAAGTTACATGGCATACCTAAGACAATTGTTTTTGACAGAGATACAAAATTTAATTCAAATTTTTGGAGGGGATTGTTTAAATGATTTGGCACAGTTAGATGGGAAGACAAAGAGAGCCAACTAAGTAATTGAATGCATGTTGAGAATGTATGTGATGAATAAGCCATCTAAGTTGGAAGATTATTTGCATTTGGTTGAGTTTACCTATAATAATAGGTATCAAGCTTCCTTGAAGATGAGCTCATTCAAAGATTTGTATGGTAGAAAACGAAATACTCCAATGAGTTGGGACAACCTAGTATACAAAGTGGTTATTGGGCTAGAATTATTCAAGGACATGGAAGACCAAATGGTTAGAATTAAGCAAAATTTTAAGGCAACACAAGATAGACATAAAAATTATGCAAATAAGAACATGATATCTAGAGAATTTAAAGTGGGAGAGCATGTACTTTTGAAAATGAATCCCAAGAAGATCTCATTGAAGTTATTTCTACAAAGCTAGCAACCAAACTTTATGGTCCATTTACGATATTTGACATAATAGGGCCGGTTGCATACATGATTTCATTTCCTGCTTCCATGAATGTGCATAATGTATTTCATGTATCTTTGTTGAAAAAGTATGTACATGATCCTAACCATGTTATTGATTGGAATTTGATTCAGGTAGAGGTAGAGGGATACTTTTAGGTCCAACTGATGTGCATATTGGACAAAAAATTCAAAATTCTTCGGAATCGAGCCATAAAAATGGTAAAAGTTCAACGGACCTGCTACGGTCCCGAAGATGCTACTTAGGAGCATGAAGATGTCATGCAGGCAGAGTACCCGTGACTTTTTGAATAATTTAGAAATTTTGATTTTTGTTTTGTAAATGCACCGAGGACAGTGCCAAATAAGGGGGAGGGGAATGTAATACCCTGATTTTGAGTCTCCATAATTATTGATGTATTTTGTTTATTTGAGGAAAGGCCAGAGTGCCTAAACAATGAAAAGAGGCCAAAGTTTCTAGGAAATGAAATACATTAATCATTATTAATAATAAAATGCATCGTTGTCTGCCAGATGGACAAGGACAAGAGTTATAGGGGGCTATGATTCCACGAGAGAGGAAGGGAAAACTAAGGGGGCTAAGCCTTTACACTTTGAAATTATTTTATTTTACTCACCTTGGAATTTTGGAGAGAAAGAGGGGGTTACATGAGCTTCTTGGGGGAAGAACACATTGTGCTTTTGATATTTAATCCATGTTCTCGATTGTCTTGGGAATTGGCCATTTCATTATGAGGCAAAATTTATTTTTGGAGATATTCCTCTCGACTTCACTCTTTTTCTCATTCTGGGCTATGCATGGGGAAGGGAAAATGAATTGTTGAAGAACAACAACCATGGTTGGATGGACGTAATTAATTTATGGTCTTTCTAGGAGGGAATGAGTGCTTATGGGCATGAGAATAATGGAATTTGAGAGAGAGTTGTCCACGACTGAGAATCCTGAGAGTTTACAAAAATGATATTTCTTTATCAGAGAACTAGAGTTGTGGAAAGAGGTGGGAAACCTGAGGGACTGTGTGGCAGTGAAGGGGGGTCACTTTCTTTGGGTGGTGTAGAATAAGGGAAAAGAGAGAGTTGGTAAACTAGATTTGTTGTGTGTGAGAAATTTGTGAGAGCTTGAATGTTGTCTGGTTGAGAAGTTGAGTGATAGCTTGAAACCCATCCTTTTGGATTCATATCCCTAGATCAGGGGTGACCTATTGTTGATACTTGGAACAACAATGTCTAAGGTTGGGTGGAACGTCCTTGGTCTACAGGTAGTTGGTGATTTGTTTTGATAAAGATAAGTGCTCTATGTCATGGTTATATCTACTTGTATATGTATTTCCATTATATATTACTATTATTATCTATGAGATATGTTGTGTTTATACCATGCCTAATTGTTGGTTATTGTTGTTCATGGCATGTTAATATTAAAGTTCACAATTAGCAAGAATATTGATGAATGCATGTGCTGGTATTATATTTATTTCTTGTTGCATTATTAATTAATTGGTATAATAATTTTTTATCAGCCCAAGAGGGAGAATTTTAGAGGTACCCAGGCAGTGAAACCGGTTCAGATTAAAGCATTAAACAAATCATTTTGGGTTTGTTGATCTGGGTGCACCACAAAAGTGTAATTTTAAATTCACCAAATTTTAAATTTTGAATTCACCTAGTCATTTAGGAAGGAAAACATTTTTTATAAAATCTTAAAGGAAAATTTGCAATTGGGAAGGACACATCTAACTATTCTAACGTATTTACTGAATAAAATATATAACACCTCGTGTTTTCAACCTACCATTTAGAGGTTTTTGTGTTGACATTATGTGAAGAAATTTTGTTGGGTAAGTCACTCAAGGTTGTTCTCTCATCAAAACTATGGTGATCTAAGAACACTTTTCTTAAATATTGTTGAGCATAAAAATAAAATTCTAAAACAAACCAAATAGTTTATTACCTTTGTTAAGGTTTGATAGAAAAAATTTGGTTTGTGTGGATGTTTGTTAACCATCATCATTATCATCATAAATAAAACCTTAAATTAATATGTATTGAACAGTCCATCTCCATTTGACGGTTGTCAAACGGAGATGGACTATTCAATCCATATTAATTTAATATTTTCTTGATGATGATGATGGTTAACATCGACTATGGCTTCCCCACTTGTATACTCATTTGTTTCTTCCCCTACCCAATGATTCACTACATTAAACCTCTCACTACTAACCCAAACTACTAATCTTAGAGATTGGAAGACAAATAATGAATGATTTTAGTAACAATGGTGTTCCAATGGTACATACAACAATACTAAGGGTTTTTTGACACAACAAAGTGGTCTCTCTAAACCCACCAACAACAATGACAAGGATTCCTAGACTTGTAGGCATTAACCACAATCATGTGTTTTACTATTGAAATGTTATGGCACACATGTGCTTTGCATGTTATTTTGTATGTCAAATATGTATTTAGTTTCTTTTATGAGCATGTTTCCTATGATAGAGTTTTATTTATACTTGGATAAGGCCTCTCTTGGCCATTAATAATTAAAAATCACTATGAAGTAATATGGGTTTTGATTGTTCCTATGTTGAGTCTGCATAATATTTTATTACTTATTTTGAACTTAGGTTGATAGAATACATTTAGTTTATGAGTAGATTAAGTTAATGGATACTCAATTATTTGATGACATCGACCAATATATTAATTATATGGGATTATCCATTTGTATGAATATTTTATAAACGATCACATAGTGAACTGGTATATGTTTATGAAGATGTAGTAGAAATCCTCAATGTTCTTAAATATGAATCCATATCTACACATGCATGTATATATTTCATAAGTGTTGAAAATCATTTATAATTTGATGCTTTGTTTCCCAATAAACATTTTTAGTTGACATGTCATTGTACAATGACATGAATAAAGAGGGCATCCAATATTATGTACAATAATGATATTGCAATTCAATTGTTGAATTAAATTATTACCTATCATAGATATTTTACCCCATTGTTGAGTTCACATTATTGCCAAGCTAGTTGGTGTTCTTGATATCAATAGATTACATCGTGATTTATCTCAATCTATCTTACTTAGATTTTCTTATAGCAACAACTTATTCTCATTTCAAACTTCTCATATAAATCATATGAGAAAGGAGGTTGAAATTGAAGACCATTCAAACATATAAATCAAGATATTGTAGTAAAGGTAATACCCTTACACTCTTACTTACCAAGATTAATAGTAACTTTTTCCAACATCAATCCTTGTAAATTATGGATAGTTAATCCCCAATAAAGATTCAATTGAAGTTGTTTCTTATTACCTCTTTCAACATACATAATAGGAATAGTTTGAGGGAATGATCATCCCATGGAACCCCAACATAATGATCAAATATTACTAAAACATATGTGGGAGGTTCTAGGGGTAAACTTTTGGGGTTATACACAATGTTTTATACAACTCCAACAACACCATTAATAGGTCATGCATCAGCCCATAAGTTTGAAGTAAGCATCGCCCTAGCTCCAACTGCAATAATTAACTAATGTTCCAATTCTTCATCATTTTTTTCAGTAGAATATTTTCTTATTACTCTTGTAGTAACACTAGTTGCAATTGGGTGATCTATGTATCTCAAACATTTCTTATTATGATTTTGTACATCACCATTTGTGTCAAAGAAATGTGTGGCCTATAAAATTACACTTTTTTGGAAGCATCCAAATAAGTATATATACAAGTCAAAAGTAATTTCCAATATTTATAGTTTGCATTGCATCCCTAGAAGTCATTAACAAATGATGATTTTTTTTTCAATCATAGTGTTCTCCATATTGCCTAAACAATGTATCAAGGTTCGCAATAGGTGTGAATGAGTTCCATAATTATTTTTCAATACCTTCACATTCATATATAGGTTCTATTATCCCAGGTGGAAACTATACCAAATCACCAATCGATATAATTGACCTCACTTCAAAAGGAATAATAGAGTTTTAAGGGAAATCTTGGTGAAGTATAGGATTAATTTGTATCAACAAATTTCTTCCAATAAAAATTATTTCATCTATAAAAATATGTTTGACATTCTTCATCTCTTCTTGTAAGGTAATTAARCATGAGCCTTGTAAGTCARCTATCTCTTTGATTGGTATATGAAGCACAAAATGGAGTGTCAATATAGATATGTTGAATGTTGCAACCCCTCTAGGGGATAAAACAAGGGACTCTTATTCGGAAGAGACTTAGTTTCAATGGCATGCTTAATAGCTCCAATCAAATAAGACTTTCTCATGCTTGCAATTCCTAGGATTATCATATGTAGTGTATTACCCCAAATTCTATAAGGGTAAAGAATAATATTATATGTTTTTCTTTTCTTAACCCCTATACTTTCAAATAAATAATAATTTGCATTCTCGTTAAGAACAATGGATGTGAACTTTATCTTTTGAGATACGAAATGAATTGCATGATCATAAGTGTTTTCATCCAAAAACATTAGAGTTATAATCATGCATAACATCATGATCCCTATGTCCAAGTATCTCAAACTCATTATAATTTATAAATTTATTCTTATAAAATTCTTAAATTATCTCCCACTCATACTCCCTAGAATCTCTATGCACATTTGAAACTTTATTCTTCAGATTCAATTGGATCCATTGGAGGCAAGGGATTACAATCAACATGCCAAGGTTTCTATTGAAATGTTTCCCATTTATGTACTATCTTATCACATGTATGGATTATATCTCTACATAAATCATGAAAGGTCTTGTAAAATACCAATTTAGAAAAAAAAACACTCTACAAACTTGTCAGGTTCCAAGTAGGAAGTTAAACCAAGGAAACATGTGTACAATAATTGCAGTCTTTCATGGTAACCATTTAACACTACATCAATGTTTATCATATAACCATGATTTTGAAACATCTATTAAAAGGTGCTTCAGACACACAAGTCACTTGGTATATGTATCAATAATAAAAGTATTCTTGTGAGTGTTATATGAATTAATCTGCACATGTTTGAAAACCTTCATGCCAACATTTAGAACCGAAAATCAATGACTACATTCAGAAAAAGGAAGATCGAGAAGCAATGACATGTCTCTTGTACACCCGTGTCTCTATCAACAATGGTTTCACACAAAAAAATCTTGTGTCCATGTGTCATTGGTTCATTTGGATTCTCAATAGAATAAACATGCACCACTATTTTATGGACTATCTTTGATCCCTTTTAAGTTTTTTGCATGTTTTTTTATGCCATTACTAACCACGTGCTTGGATTATCCCTCCACATAATCAATGTTTCACAATTATGTATATTCAACCTATCATCATTTCGTCTAGGTTCATACTTTTTTTCTTCATTCTCATCAACATAAAGTTTCTACCTATCACATCGCTCCCATGGTCCCTTATGTCAACGTATCAATCTTATAGCCTTCTTTTGAAGGAAATATTTATCATTTCAAGTTATGTGAAACTCAAGACAATTAGGAAGCTCTTCATAATCCATCATTGGATCATATTGAAATGTTTTTTTTGTCCTTTATGCAAGGATGATCATCAACATTAAGTCTAACCTAGATATTTATATGATGTCAATCATGTGGATTTGTTACATGTGCAAATGTATCGAAACAACTTTTTCATATCCAACTTGAACACGATCTTCCCAATTCAAAGTGTCCACTTTAGGATCTACTTTAAACCATAGAAATACATCCACATGTGGATATCCACAATGTTTCCATTCGTAGTGACACCAAGAATTTATATCTTGATGAAAATGATGGGAAATATCATCTCGAAACATTGTATGCCTCAATTGCATATAGTGTGTTACAATATGATTCTTCACACACATGATACATTTTAGCATGAGATAATCAATCAATATTATAATGGAAGTTTGGATGTGCAATATTCATATCTTCAAATGTTACTAGTGTATTATCTTCTAGTATTATCTTCTATTTGAATTTCTTTAGATGGGAATAACTCTATATTTGTTGGATTATTATATACAACACTGAAATCAATGTACTATACTAAGAAAAATGTAGTGAACAACTTATCTCATTGTACAAATACTACAATCAATTCATTATTGATTATATCTATTGTACATCTTTAACATCAACCACACACGTCTTATTGTAAGTTTTTATCTTTTAAATTGTTCTTTTCATATATACCTATGTGAAATACAATGATATTTGTAGGCGTAAAATACATTTAAGTGACACTATAACACTTACTACATATTCACCATTAAAAGAGGAACAAAATGTTCCTTTCTAAAATTTATTTATAATGAAAACCAAAAGGGACTTACACTTTTAACCTTGCATATCAAACAACCTTAACTTTTCCCAGTGATTTTTTTTGTTTTAATACCTATTATGGTTAGTTTCCATTTTTTTGGTAAAATGTATACATATATCGATAGTCATTTATTGGTGTTTACCACATATAAATAGCTACCATAGCATAACAGGTATTAAGAAAAGATTAAATTAATTCGATAACAACTCTAAAAATCATATTAACAAACCTAATACGTGAAGTAACTTTAAATGAAATCAAAGAAATCTATGTTTGTGAGGTATCGTAATCACTTTTCAGTTCGGGGATTGTAAATATATAAGACACAGAGATAAGCCAACAAAGGTATTAAGATGAGATTTAGAGTAAAATTTCATGACATTGTGTTTACATCCTTTTGATTCACATATTTATAACATTGTAACATCTCGCTCTTGCGAGCACATGTTATTGACTTATTCTTTGAGGACACTTGCATGCAAGTGATCTAGTTATATTATATGGTTATTTGTTTTTCTTATGGATTATTATGATGATGTTGATGGATTATGATTTTATGTTATTTGATATATGCGTGTTGACAGATGCTATTGATGAGTTTTTGTGAGTGTGCAGGGCACTTGATAGATTGTGGATGCCAAGGGCATCAATGGACCTCCTTTGACTCCGGATTGAGTCAGGGAGTGGATTTTATTGGTTTGAGTATTTCATTTATGCATATGTGACATATGATCATTTATAGTATGATTTTATATATGGATCATTGACAGTGTTTCGTTGATGGATGCAGCTTGACAATTGCTTGCTAATACGACTCACATAAGGAGTAAAGGGGCCATGCACATAGACCAGATATTGAGGGAGAGGTGTGTCAGAGTCCCTGTCACATCCTACTAGCACTCTCGTCGTGGCTTGAATTGTAGGTTAATGATTACCTAGTTTGAGAGTTCCACGATGCCATGAGGGAAGACTGAGACAGTTGCTCACGAAGATTTCTAAGGGGTGCGCAATAAGGTAGGGTCCTTAGTCCTTAGAATCCCTTAGTCTCTCACAAGGTCACTTGAATGGAGTGTTGACTCCCGAGGTTGGAAAACTACCAAAACCAGTCAAAGGCGAGTGGCACCCTTGGAGCATGGAGTGTGTCTTGAAGGGCACGTCGCGGAAATAAAACTTGACTCAATGAATCTAGGTGGTCTAGAAAACCTTGAGCAAATAATCAAACCTTGTATAATATTTAAGCATTGTTGGATTTAATTAATTAAATAAGGATTGAAATTATTAATTTTAAATCCCCATTTGGAAGTCTAAGACTATTTAAAGTTTAAGCCTAAGTCTAAGCTTGGTGAAAATACTAAAACTAAAATACAAATTAAATAACATAGGAAAGAGGCAAGTCAATTCAAGAAAATAAGAAAGATGAAATAATTCTAAATGATTAATACAATACACATGTGTGCAGAAAATACCTAATTGGAATTTAAGATAAGAAAGGAATAAAGCATAAAAGAATGTGTGCACATTGAAAGCAATCTAGAGTCTAGTTAACCCTATTCTAATTAAAGAAGAATAATGATGTCTAGAGTCTAGTTAAATCCATCCTTATTTTCTTCTTATTTCCTCTGAAATTCGACTTGTCTCAAATGAATGTATAATGATGTTTATTTATACCATTTATGTCACTTCCTTTTAACATTAGGGTCGACCTGACACTTTCTTATTTTGTAATTATTTTCTTTAATTATCTTCAGGACCTACATGTACTTCCTTCTTCAATTCACTTTGTCATCTTCAAAAATTCATTTCTCCTAAACCATGAGGATTCACATGATGTGTCACATACCACCGGAAACAAAATGATGTATACTATCCATCCATGGGTGTTGTATCTACATGTTCATTTTCCTTCATGTCCAAATACCTTCATCAATCTTGTGGTCCAAAACCCATGACTAGGGTTGACATCAATGACAACAACCAATCTTCCAACAATCTCCCCCTATGTCATTGATGGCAACACTCATGCTCCCCCTATCATCATTATCCCAATTTCTCTCCCCCTTTGACATCAATGGCAAAGGTTAGGGCTGCTCCCCATGAGTTTAATGGAAATATGTAACTCTCTTCTTTGGGGCTGCTCCCCCTGAACATGTGGCACTCAATAATACTTCATCCTTATTTTTGGTATTTGGGACTTTTTCTTCCTTAGAATCCTTTTCTGTGGCTTCTGTCTTCTCTCTCTTCTTCATGTCTAGGATGTATATGTTGTTCAGTCTTCTTGTTGCAGTGGCAACCAATCTTCCTGAGTTATTTTTTTTGATTTTGCATTTTCGGGAATCAAACATAAGAGTGTATCGTTGATCACACATTTTACTAACACTGAGTAGATTATGATTCAAGTCTTCAACCAATAGAACGTTCTTTTCTTTTACATTTTTTTTTCCAAGCTCTACTACACTTTCTCCAAGTATTTTGATAGATGAGTCATCTCCAAATGCAACATTGCCACCCTTTCTCTTTAAGCTGATGAATTTGTCTTGATCCCCGGTCATGTGTGAAGAACATCACTTGTCTATGTACCATTCATCTTCTTCTTTACATTCTTCAGCAGTCAATGCTAATCGACAATATTCATTGTTTGGAATCTCTTTCCTTCTCCATACTGTGGTTGGCATAGGGACATCTT
>JASDQU010363555.1:0-10113 GCA_032191745.1 Picea mariana
GCCCTCCGATCTCCTTCAGGTTTATCTGCGACGTTGGATGAACTTTATTAGATCTTGCATTCATTTTGGCATTTCTGTGGCCAAGCTTAGCACCTCTAGATTCTACCTCCATCTTCCATCGATGTGACCAATGGCTATGACCACGTGCTTATGCATAAAGCGCTTTTGTGATTTCTCATTCTGTGAGTTTCAACACTATGCTCCGTTGACCCCAAGTCAGCGAAATTTCGATCGCTTGCCACATGTCCTATGATTCGATGGTCCAGATATAATCTTGATTCAACGACTGTGATTGAATCGTGATTTCAACACTCTGGCTGCATTGAGTTCTTGCCTCTCCAAGTCGCAATCCCCGAAACCCTGAAATGGCGTGGGATCAACGGTCCTGATCAACACTTGATCTGACGGTTCAGATCATTTCGCGATTTTGACATGCTTGATGTTCAGTGTTTTTGTCACTTCAAAGTCCCGATCCACGAAACTCCGTAAAGAAGTCGGATCAACGGTCCAGATCACATCTTGATCTGACGGTTGCAATTACATCGCAATTTCGCATATCGCGATATCAGGATTCTTGATGTTAATACTTTTTGACATCTCCAACACTCGATCCTCGAAACTCCGAAATGGACTTGGATCAACGGTCCAGATTCAATCTTGATTCAATGGCTGTGATTTGATCGCGATTTCGCATATCGCGATTTCAATATTCTTGTTGCATTGTTTTCTTGTCTCTCCATGTCACGATTCACAAAACTCTAATATGGAGTTGGATCAATGGTCCAGATTTGATCTTGATTCAACGACTGCGATTAAGTCACGATTTTGCATATCGCGAAATCGAGATTCCTGTGAATGATATTATTTGACATCTCCAACTCTCGATCCCCGAAACTCCGACATGGACTGGAATCAACGGTCCAGATTCAACTTTAATATGACGGCTCAGATTGAATCGCGATTTCGAGAGGTTAGGGAACATCATTCCTTTGACTCTACAGTCAGTGAACTGACGATCTTTCCCCACGTGTCCTGCCTGATGATGGATGGTCCTCCTTTTTCCGGGATTTTATACACCCACTTCTCCTTGTACTTTAAAGAGCGTGATGGTCAGATCCCGCACTTGGATAGAACGCCTGAGATCTATCCTCCTCTTTAGCGTGCTCTTCATGTCTAAATTCAGATCTGACGGCCCTCGTTCTGTCAGGAATTTTGGATGGGATCCAACGATCAGTAGTGCTTCTCAAACTTTACGGGACTTCACCATCCCTGATCAATAGTTTAGATCAATCCTCGATTTGACGACTGAGGATTGTTGCGTTTAGACAATTGTTGCATTGTTGGTCTTCCTGAATATCACTGCGCTGCTGATCATCACTGCTGTACTCAACCATCATCACTGCTGTACTTGCCATCAATGACAAGCATACGCTGCCTGTAAAACATACCAAACATCCTCTGCACTATCTCTTCTGATCTTATCGAGGTTGCTCTACAACTTCTTCCCAAAATACTTCTGGTGCCCGTCTATTAAATTCTTCCTGTACTCATGCCATCTTCATTGCTATACTTGCCATCAATGCCAATTATATGCTGTCTGTTAAACATTTTCTAACAGGTGGTACCTTTCCAGGATTAGTTTAGGACCCTGGGATTACAATGCTTGACAAGTCATCTTTTAGATATCATTTTTTGGGATTAACTGCGTAGAGTA
This sequence comes from Picea mariana, assembly GCA_032191745.1. Lineage (NCBI taxonomy): Eukaryota > Viridiplantae > Streptophyta > Pinopsida > Pinales > Pinaceae > Picea > Picea mariana. The sequence goes on from JASDQU010363555.1 coordinate 1,715, forward strand.
AGTCATTAATCTATGACCCATACCCATGAGTATTAGTCGCAACTGACCAATAATTCTCATGATTTGAATAGTCTACTTAGAACTCATTGCATCAGGTGATGCTCACAGGGGTGAAGAAGTGGGATTGAAACCAATGAAATGAATCACATAGCATCAATCATCACTTATGGGGCTTGCACCTGGTAACCTAGTCAGTGCAAGCCCCGAAAGTGATGATTGATGCTATGTGATTCATTTCGTTGGTTTCAATCCCACTTATTCACCCCTGTGAGCATCACCTGATGCAATGAGTGCTAAGTGGACTATTCAAATCATGAGAATTATTGGTCATTTGCGACTAATACTCATGGATATGGGTCATAGATTAATGACATACTCTATGTGGTTAATCCCCAAAAATGATATCTAATATGTTTCACTGAAGAAGCCCCTCTATGCTCAAACTCATCTATTATTAGAGAGGAGAGCACCAATTCTGACTTTCCGAAGTTTAATTTTGGGAGGCTTAGGAGTGGTTTCTTGGAGGAGTGGTATTCTGAGGATTTGACTGTGTTTATGCAACCTATGATTTCTTGGCTTATTAGAGGCATTCAAGTGGATTCTTATATTAGCTCCTTATAGATCCGTGTTATGAGTAGAGGGTGCTTCATGTATTATAGGCTAGTGTGGGATTCTGGTGACTCTACCATTTACGAGGTTCTTATGTTCGCTTAGAGGGACTTTGTGGATGATATGTTGGGATATTATCCAGATGATACTTAGATGATTGCAACAAACAAGAGGCACTGGAGTATTGAGGTTTTTCCCTTTGATACTTGGAGACTTGGTGACCACATAGAATTAACTATGATATCTGATATTAGAGTGGTGATATATTGGATGGGCATGATCCTCGATAGTGGATGTGATCCTTTGAGGTATTACAACTTGTGGACACAGAGTGAGTACGATGGTCGGATGACTATGATTAGAGTAGCACAACATTAGCATGGTAGTTCCTTTATGAGGATATCTTGGGACCTTGGGACAAGAGACAATGCAATAGTTAACATTCAGGCAAGAGCCATTTTTTTCTCTTATGAGGTTGATTCCCTAGCAGAGCAGTACATTGATGAGTTGATCGAGTTATTTCAGCACCGAGTGGCCTTGCTTGCTAGAGGTTTTCAGGAGGCCTCTTATGTCCAGACATTTCCAGACCACACCTTGAGCAGAGAATGTTTCACATCTTACAAGGTAGTGTTGTAGGAAAATTCCCCCGCGGATAGGTGAATATCCTCTTGGATTATAGACCCCTACTACCAAGACAGAAAGATGCTAACATTGGACACTAACATTCCTTTAAATGTAGCTAAACTAGTCAAAGGGAAAAGAGGAAGAAAGTATGATGTACATTTTTCTGAAGCTTGTCCTCATTTAATCCAAGATGAACTTGATTTCCAAGCTCCTTAATCATATCTACAATCCAATAGACAACAAAGAAAACACATAATTCCTACTCTACCAAGATTAGTTTAAACTAAATTTATCAATAATAGACAAGTATATGCAACAATATACAAACTTGAAGAAAATAGGCCAAGCATATATTAATGAAAACATTACAAGGGACTTACAATCTATAGATGCAGTTGCAACAACCTCTCCAAGTCCTCCTTGTCCAACCCCTTACTCGAAAGATCCACGATCAGAATGACAATACTTTTTGTTGATTATTCTCTCCTTCTTCACCATGAGAATGACTCCTTTTATAGGCTTTGAGAGGCTCAACCACCTTAGTTATATTTGGAATAAGTTGAAGATATGACTCCATAAGTTGTGGCATATCCCTTAGATTCATCCTAAAGCTTGGATTCGAGACAAACCAACTCAGATCATCTCTAGTTGTCTTTAGAGATAAGGKGGATTTMTTCCCATGATTCTCTCAACCAATCAATGCTMCCTCAAAAATGGAAATAGAGCRCTACAACGCTCCCTCCTAGATGGTYAGGGAGCGCTAATCTTCCAAAAGTTCGTTAAGATGACCATTTCTCAAGGAAAAACATTTTTCTTAGTTTGTCAAATGATGTAGTTTCCCCTTCCAACATGTTCTAGAGAATGTATCAAGTGTTTCCATGGTGTCATTCACAATGCGACATATGCAGAATGAAAAGGTGACATTTACGAAACTTGTGACAAAAGTGTGACACTTGCGACAATGAGAATGTGACATTATCGAAGTGAGGAATTTTGGCGTGTAACARGTAGTTTCAGATCCTGGTATCATCTTCAGTGTCAKTCTAKATCAGTTAATGGAGCGTTAGGTCATGAATCCATTGTTTGTGGAYAAACAATATGATATCATTTTCAGTGTTAGTCTAGATCAGTCAATGGAGCATCAATTCATGATGGCATTGCTTGAGGACAAAAAATATTTGGGAAGGGAGGATTTATCATGTCCCCATTTTTGGGTTTCCTTGTTTTRTAGTAGAAAGGAATTTTGTGTCTTGTCAATGAAGAAAAACAGAGTAAAAGGGGGTCATTTAGTTATGGGAGGTTATGTATTTAAAGTGACATTAAATAATTAACCACTTAAGCATTAAACATGTATTTTTAATGTTTAATTAATAATTGAAGGAGAAATAAGGATTATATTTGATTTAGTCAAAAAGGGGAAAAATCTAGAAGAGTTGATTTAGTCCAAAAGGGGAAGTTCTAGAAGGCATGGAGGAAGGATCTAGAAGGGGTTGGAAATGTATAAAATAAGGGTAACCCCTCACTTATCATTATGATTATGATTTGATTAACTTCTTGTATGGTACTCTTGGATCCATTGTGTTGTTGGGGTTTAGCAAAACCCTTCCATTGTTAGTCTTGTTTTGGTGGTGCAATAGCCACCCTAGCTAGACAAGGAGGAGGATCCATCTAGCATCTTCATTGGAGATTCATCTTGGGTTTGTTTTCAATTTTGGGTTATAGTGATCTGCTTGGAGAGTCTGTGGCACTTGGAGGGTTGGATCTCATATGTTGAGGAGGCCACGACATGATTCCATGTTTTTGGCTTGTATTTTGTGTTTTCCATTGATGTATTGTAGCTTYCATAGAAACCTTGGATCAATGTATTAAGATCTTCTTTCATAATAAAATACCACCAATTGTCTCTTCTATTTYTGGTGAATTTTAATTACATGCAATATGTTTGGAAAAATTGTCTATTAGTAGAATGCATACAAATTGTTTGTAAAAATTTGTCAACCATATTAGAGCATCAAGAAAATTTATGGCACAGAAGGAAAAAATATCCCAACCCATTATATTAGGAATATTACATACCCATTCTACCATTATTCACAATTAAACACAAATAACATGAAATAAGCATATACTTAAAAAATAAGAAGTTACAGTTTGTCACATACTAGAAGCTTCCATTATCTATAGAGGAACTCTAGTTAAATTTGTTTTCTTAAATTACCACAAAACTACCTGATTGTGAGATCTAGTTAGTTTCCCAGAGTTGCATATCATATTTTACATGCAATCACATTTTCAAAGTAAACAATGCAGTGAAATAACTAACTCGGATCAATTGAATTTCATGACAAACACATGCCTATTCTACCATTAGTTGTAGTTAAGCACACACAACATGAAATAAGCATATACTTACATAACAAAGAATATAATTCAAATGCAAATTTATAAAAAAATACATAATACTTATCTTTCAACCAAACATTGTCCAAGAAACTAGTTGTGGACAAGTGATTTCCACCCAAAAATAGGCATACAGAGCACATGCCACCCCCAAGTTGAGCTAAGAGGCCACCAGGGTGAATGAACCAATCTACAAAGTCACATCTCACTCAACTCTACCCCAATGCTTTCATGGCTTGGCACTATTTTTGCTCACTATAGAGCACTCTAGGTAACACCTCAAGCCATTAACAACCATGACAGTCTCTTCCATTTCTCTACACAACACAAAGAATATTTTCATTTTCTCTACTTAATAGTCCCTAATGGATATTCTTCCCTTATATCATTCTTCAACATAAGCAAAAAGAGTTAATTCTATTGATTATGTTTTGGGCATATCTTGTGAGAATAAAATTTGAACTCTCAAGTAACTAGTGAGTAACAATTATGCATGGGTGAAGGATTCCTTTCTTTCACAACCTATATGATCACTTATACCCTATTCAATATCCTCCCCAGTCTACATTTTTTCATCCCAATGCTAATTTTGGATACTTCCAGGTTTGGATCAGGGATTTCACCAACAAAAGAATGCAACCTCTTTTTCCTATGTAGTTAATGCACATGGGAATGGTCCTTGTGATATTTATGGTAATGAGAGAATGACCAAAGTCCATGAGATAATATAATGTAGGACTCCCACACTTCCCCATAATCATTTTACTAAACCCATGCTTCCCCATAAGGATTTTTCTTAGTAAATTCTCCCACAAATTTGTGTTGTAAACATTCCAGAGCACCAACCTTGGCATGAATTTATATTGGGATTCTAAGTCAAAGGTGGTGGGTGAGATTCATTTAAGTCACATTATGGGAAGGATATAAGATTCTAAGATGACACTTGGAAATAGAGGATTAATTTCCCATTGGTTGTGTTTCCTCTTCCCCTCATGTGGATTAATAACCCTTTTTTGCTCCCCAATCTTGGACCAAAATATTATGTTTCAACATCAATATTTACATATATTCAAGTGCACTATGGAAATTATACCGCATGTTATATAGAAGTATAATTACTACATCTACATACCTATCATTTCAGTAGTCCAACCTTGGCCCTGAGCTCTCCACTAGGAATCCATAAAAGCATATTTATAACATTTACGAGGTCATTTATTTAATATCACATGACTCAACTCCCATCATTATAACCATGGATTTATAATTTATACAAAATATGGTCCCATACATCTCAAGGGTCAAAATAAAGGTATTATAAAGTCACCCCATGGGCTATAAAAAAGTATGAAGTTTGTTCCTTAAAATCACTACAAGTTCAAAATCAAATGGCCAAGGGTTAGAGAGAAAGGAACTAAAAACAAGTATAATGGCTAGATTGCCACAATAAAGATAACCATTAACATTAACTAGCAATGTTGGATCCTATATCTATAGGAGGGTCACAATCATCAAGGTTTGGGCCCCACCTAGTAAATTGTGGATAAGAAGTAGGTTGTGTTGTGTCCCATCCATATTGTTTCTCCTTCAACTACTTCTTTATCAAAATAGCCAAGTCCATCATGGGGAACTCATAATTTTCTAGCTAAGGAGGAAAGTGACTATGGTACTCATGGATTTGGCTCAAACATTTGATGCTCTCTCAGACTATATGGATTTCTCCATGGCATGGCCTACTATCAAAATGTTGTGAAAGGGAGAAGATAGGAGGAGAGTGACTTTCACTTGAACTCAACTCATATGCACGGGGTTGACCACCTCAATTTAATCAATTGTTGGATGCATGCCAAACCAAGTTCCACCTTCTTAGAATGGACTTGGATTTGCAAGTGAAAATTTGCATCTCCATCATACTAAGTAAATAAACATGGGAATAAGATAACTACATGAGTTTGAGACCCATTCCTAGGCTAATTTAGAATAAGGGTAGAACCAAAATATATGTGTGATAATATCATTTTTGTTATAGAATGAGAATTTGGGTTGTAAATCCCTCAAATATTTTAGTTGATGGCCAAGAGTAAGGTTTCTTAAAATAAAGGACCACAGTGATACAACCTTTTTAGGTTCAAAAAAATATTTCTATACTAAAAGAAGTCGAACCAACCATAACTATTGTTTATATCCAAGCATAACTTATTTAATTTTGCATCTAGCCTTGGATTGACACAAATCCACCAATATCTATCTGTTGATTTATAATTCTTGAATGGTTTACAACCACTCCACTTCTAGTCTTTCCACTAAGCCATTAGATGAGCCACGTTGAGTTTAAGAAAAAAGTCATTTGTTATAATATCCTAGACCCTTTCAAGGATATCTTTATCAAGCTTAGAGAGCTAAAATATGACCTTTAAAGTTGTGCATGATCTCTAATGGTGGGAGTTGCATCATAAGAATCCCTAGCTCACATAATACCATTCTAGAAGAGTCTCATAGACAAAAAATAGGTCGATTCTTCTCTATTATTTCATTCAAAAAGAACCAGGGGAGACCACCAATGTAATGGTCATTACAAGAAAGGGTAGTGTGCATAGATTACCCTCGTTATATTACGCATTAAATGTCATTTGGCTCTATACCACCAAGTTTATTGAATATGCACATTGACTGGAGCTAACAAAAATGATTGGAAATTGATATTTGACCAATACTTTTTCTTGAAAGGTGTACGAGCGCCTTACAATTTTCCTTCCCCTTTATAGATTTGATAACCCACTTGGCACATAAGGGATATACTTGGTCTATTGACCCATTCAACCCAAGCCACTCCAATCTTTGGATTGCAATAAAGCTTCTAATTCACCCCATGGAATCCCTTATTTCCCTATAAGATGACCTAAAGAAAGTCATGTTGGATATTCTCTACCTGTTGATAGGTTGCATGAGAAAGAACCCAACACAATGAATAATGCATACATGAGGAACTTATAGAACTTCAAAAATWAACTTGAAATATAGTCACTACAAAAAAACATTGGAAATCCATTTGTCAACCCTCTTAGCTTCAATGAGGCTTGGAAGGTGAAAGAAATCCCTAGAAACATGAATACCTWACCATGTTGAATCTAGGGGTATCTCTTACTAGTAAGCTAGTCTAGAATGRYCTCTTGTGTGATCCAAGATATTTTATTCTGTGACCATTACATGAATTTCATTAAAGAGCATAAATAAATCTTATGTGCAACATAAATAAATAAGGCATGAATATGAAGAAAAGACGAGAAAGATGGCAATAACACAAAACTTGATAATGAAGTTTGTCCCAACAATGGACTACATCTCCGGGCCCACTTCGAAGTGGAGAGGCCTTTATATTATCTCAACAAAAATTGGCATAAATACATGGATATACCTCAAAACTGAAAAGGCCCTGAAGATCCGTTGTTCAGATGCAAATTTTGACTGCACCAGTGGATTCGTGACGAGCAATTGTGCAAAAATGACTGTCAAAACGTCCAATTCTGTCACTGTCAATCCCATGCCCCTCCTGGGATCTTTGCCTCATATTGTGTGCCACTACAACCTATAATAAATGCATTCCATGCATCAAAATGTGTTCCCGTACTGAATTGGGTGCGGACCTCCCCAAGAAGATGATTAAATTGGGCTTAAAAGATTGTTTGCGAATGGAGTTTACGAAGTCCGTGGTTTGGTTTGTTGGCAAGTGGAGGTAATATTAATATTTGTTAAAGGGATACCTAGGGTCAAACCCATGGGATCCCCTTTTGGATTCTTTTTATAAAAATATATGTATGGTTTCAAATGGTTGGTTATATATATATATATATATCGCATATTTGGGATTTGGCGCCCAACCATATATCACATTCGTTATATATAGTTCCACTTCCAACAATTCTAGAACTTGTGCGAAAATTAAGATGTGACCCTTGCACAAAAATTTGGAGGCATGTGACTGTCGGTCGGTATGGCCGCCGGTTCCGACGCCGCCTGGATTGACAAATATATTTTTTGCAATTTTGGTTTCAAGCCCTCATTGGGAATCCATGGGGTTCCATGTGGTGGGTTGTGATTGGGCCACGTGACACCCTGTCATTTTCTGCACTCACCTACTCAACATGCCGAGTAAGTGCCAACTTTCATTCTATAAGGAGGCCACGTGGTGACCCCTGGGGTGATGCCACGTGGTGCCTCCTAGGGATGCCATGTGTCACCTCATCATTGGCCCATTTGGCCACCCAATTTTTCCAAAACAACATGCCACATGGCAGCCACTTGTGCTATCACATCAGTATGCTGACGTCACCACTGTATGGTTGGATCATGACATCACCTATACAGATGTTGATGTCAGTATGTTGAATTTGACTAGGGTTGACCACAACTTTTATGGGCCATATATTCTTCATCCGGACTCTGTGTGAGGTGTAGTTTACATCATTGGAAATCTCTCAACGAGCTCTTCGACTTGATGCTATTTTCAATGAGATTTGAGGACTTTGAATATTTGGCCTTTTAGATCCTCCTGGATCATTCCTCCCCACTAAGAAGATTTTGGGCCTCCAAAATCCTTATCAATCAATAGATAAGTGAGGGAAATGATCCCTCAATTTATCCTTCTCGATCCACCATGATTTGCTTGGATGTGTTCCTTTAAGGCCCACTCGAAGATATTCAACATCACCCCTGCGTGAGGTCCTCATCCTTCTTTCCAGGATGATATCTTCCTTCAACTCATCCAA
>JASDQU010363557.1:0-11671 GCA_032191745.1 Picea mariana
ATCATTTAATAATCTTATGTAATTAAATTGTACAATATCAATATTTAATATTTGGAAATAATGTTTTTAGATAACGGTAGATAGTTGATAGGAATCACCATTGGTCAACAATCACAATGTTGAGCCCGCGAGTATGGAATGAGGAAACCGTACATACTTTATAAAATCTCATGTCTATACTTTATAACAATACATATTTAATGAGTATAATTATTTATTTCAATATTTTAAATCTAAAATTTAGTAATATTTAACGTACTTATTCTTTGGATTTCTTGACTTTTATTTTAATATTTTTAAATATAATCATAAACTTAATTATAATTTCATCTTAATTTATGTTTTATATATGATTCAATAATGCACTTAAAATTAATATCTATATTTTATAAAAACACATGTTTAATGTAAATGATTATTTCTTTTAATATTTTTAAATATAGAATTTAAAAAAGCTTTGTTTTGTTTACTTCAAATTTTTTTAAATAAAAGATTTAACATCCTTTAATAATTTTATGTAATTAAATTGTATAATATCAATATTTAATATTAATAATTTAATATTTGGAAATAATGTTTTTACATAATGTTAGATAGTTGATAGGGCTCACCATCCATGAACAATCGCAATATTGAGCCCGCTAGCCAGAGAGTCCGCCTGTCATATTGTATATCGCAGAACTCTGAGTTTTGTTTGTAGGACAGAAAACAATAGAAGCGCAATTTTGAGCCTGCCAACCCACGAGTCTGCCTGTCAATTTGTATATTGTGGAACTATGGGTGCTATTTGTAGGACACAGAACAATAGAAGCACAATTTTGAGCTCGCTAGCCCGAACTCGCGATCCAAAAAGTGGCTAAGTATGGAATGAAGAATTCATACATGCTTTATAAAATCTCATGTCCATATTTTATAAAATACATATTTAATGTATATAATAATTTATTTCAATATTTAAATCTAAAATTTAGTAATATATAACGTACTTATCCTTTAGATTTCTTGATTTTTATTTTAATATTTTAAATATAATCATAAACCTAATTATAATTTCATCTTAATTTATGTTTAGTATATGATTCAATAATGCACTTAAAAGTTAATATCTATATTTTATAAAAATACATGGTTAATGTGAATGATTATTTACTTTAATATTTTTAAATATAGAATTTAAAAAAGCTTTGTTTTGTTGACTTTAATTTTTTTAAAATAAGAGATTTAACATCCTTTAATAATTTTATGTAATTAAATTGTAAAATATCAATATATAATATTAATAATTTAATATTTGGAAATAATGTTCTTAGATAATGTTAGATAGATGATAAGGATCATGATTTGTCAACAATCTCAATCTTGAGCCCGTCACTCTGGGAGTTCGCTTGTCGATTTGTATATTGTGGAACTTCGGGTGCTGTTTCGAGGACACAGAACAATAGAAACTCAATTTTGAGCCCGCCAGCCTGAAGTATGGAATGAGGAAGTCGTACATACTTTATAAAATTCCATGTCCATACTTTATAAAAATATATATTTAATGAATATAATTATTTATTTTAATATTTTAAATCTAAAATTTAACTTAATATCTAACGTAGTTATCCTTTAGATTTCTTGACTTTTATTTTAATATTTTAAAATATAATCATAAACCTAATTATAATTTCATCTTAATTTATGTTTTATATATGATTCAATAATGCACTTAAAAATTAATATATATATTTTATAAAAATACATATTTAATGTAAATGATTATTTATTTTCATATTTTTAAATATAGAATTTAAAAAAACTTTGTTTTGTTTACTTCAATTTTTTTAAAATAAGAGATTTAACATCCTTTAATAATTTTGTGTAATTAAATTGTACAATATTAATAATTTAATATTTGGAAATAATGTTTTTAGATAATGTTATATAGTTGATAGGGATCACCATCAGTCAACAATCACAATCTTGAGTCTGATGTATAATTATTTATTTCAATATTTTAGATCTAAAATTTATTGACTTATTTTAATATTTTATTGAGATTTATTGACTTTTATTTTAATATTTTAAAATATAATCATAAACCTAATTATAATTTCATCTTAAAAATACATGTTTAATGTAAATGATTATTTATTTTAATATTTTTAAATATAGAATTTAAGAAAGCTTTGTTTTGCAATTTTTTTAAAACAAAAGATTTAACATCCTTTAATAATTTTATGTAATTAAATTGTACAATATTAATAATTTAATATTTGAAAATAATATTTTTAGATAATGTTAGATAGTTGATAATAAATATTCTATTTATTATTTGTAATAAATATTTTTTTAAAATATATTTAATTAGTAAAATTAGCAATGGCATAGAATGGATTAAGAGAAACTACAATGTTGAAAAGTAAATAAAAAGAAAGCACTGATAGAATTTGGTTGTGGCGATGTATTCTTTGGTTATGGCATTGCCACAAATGAATTTGAACTATTTAGTTAAAATGATATTAAATTGATACATGTGAGCATATTTTGCACTTGTCCATGATAATCTTGTTCTGCAACTATAATCCGGGAACAATCTTTACGGGTAAATTAACTTTTAATTTACTCTTAATTAACTCAACAAATTAATTATTAAATAAATGATAAATATATAAAATAAAAAAACAAAATAAAATATACAATAAAATCAATCACTCACTTTTAGGCAGGGACTACGCTTCCATGCAACACTTGTTTTAGTAGACTTAGTTTAGTTGGGAAATCATACTTGTACTTGTATCATGGTTGAGATTATGATAATGAACAATAGAAAACCAAATCCTTATTGACAGGGATTGATGATGATTTTTTACTTCTTTTTGAAGCATGTGAATACAATAACTCTTTGAGACTATAATACACATTATAGTGGATTGAATTAAAGGCTTTGATTTTAGTAAGGTAATAATTTTTTCTTAATATATTGCATAGCAGAAAATTTTACCTCTTTAATCTCTCTTAAAGAAGCAGGTTTTGTAGGCAATACACATAGAAAATTGAAAGCGTTTGAGGTTTGTACTTAACTCTTTGCTGGTTGTTTGTATGTGTCGGATTTTCAACAACTATCTCCAACCTGATATATCCCCATTGCTGGTGGGTAGAAAGAAGAAAACTCTGGTTAATATCTGATAAATAAAACATCTTTTCCCCAAAATTGTAATTATGCAAAACCACATCATATTTTTCTAACTTGAAGAAACTAACTGGATTTTTTAAAAATAAGTACCGTAACCAACATTAATTGCAATTTCTAAACTATAGTCATATTGGATTTGATTTTCAATTGGCTTTTTCACGGCTTTTTCACGTTCAGATCCAAATTGTTACTAGAAAATAGGCCCATTTTACGTAGCTATCATGGCTATTCCCGTCATTGGAGTTGAGAAATTTTAAATTATTTCATAGTCAATGGCTGCAAACAACTTTAAGCACTGAATTGTCTTGATTGTTTTTATTTAGTTTTGTAAGACTACATGTCAAATTCCTTTGAATATTTTGCTTGTGTTGGTCTTCCATTAATCAACAATATCAGTTTATCTATCTAGTCTACTGTCGTGGATATAAGATCAGGAAGATAATAAATATTGTTTTTCTCCTCTTTTCTGCATTCCATATTCTAAATGCAAAATGTGGGGAATTTTGATTTTTTTTTTCTATGGTTGAGTTCTATCATTTCTGTCATCATGTGGGAAGTGCAGAGCTAAGTTTCCTAGTTTTTCTTCCCTTATTTATATTTTTGCATGTGGAATGTAGAATGTAGAATGTAAATAATCTTGTTGCTCTTTCTTTCCATAGCTACATTATAGAAGCCAATGGAGTATGTGGAACTATGTTTCCATCTCTTTCTCCCCATGGATGAATTGCTGCATTCCCACATAGTTGCATCTAGTGTGGAGTGTGATGCAAAGTTTCCAACTCGTTCTTCCCTTTATATATTTGCATTTCTGTATTTATTGTTATAGCAGGATTTGCCTCACCATTTCTATTTTGCACTGAGGGTCTTTTTCCATTTTCCTATGCAGACTTATCAACCCCTTTTTAATAAATCCAAAGCCAAAAATTATAGATTTGTTCACATATATGCTCCCTAACTTCTTTGAAAAATGCGTATACGCTTGCTGCTCCACTACAGCTCGCGTATATAGGAATTTGTGCCAGAAAATACAAAATGAGGCCGGGTTTCCATGTTACGACAGAAGATCTCTGATATTTGGCCTTCCATATACTGGAAACGCTCTGACTCGGCCCTTTAGTTGCATTCTGGAGGTTATAAGAGTACAATTTCGAGCTATGGAAAAAGAGGAGAAAGTGTTCAACTTTGAGAGCAAAGTTACTCTGGAGAAATTACTTCATATTGAGTCTGCATCCCTTTGTCCCTCAAGTATGAACACAGTGTTCAGCCCCCAAGATCTTTCCTTATTGTCGAGAGGACCTCATTACCTCTTTTCTATGAGCTTGCCTTTGGTGGAGGATTGAAGTGGTGGAGACCTAGTTGGAAGGAACTTGGTTTCTTGGTTTTGAAACGTGCCAACACGAAAGTCTGTAATGTTGATACTTCTGTTGATCCATTATTAATAGAAATACTCCTTTCCCATCCTATCGATATCTTGCAAATATATGATTATTATCCATGGGCATGTTTGTAATGTTTATTAATGGATTGTGCTATTTGATGTACTAACTCATTTTATATATTGTCACTATATACTTGCATCGTTTGTTTGTTGAGAACTTCTTGTAGGTGTAAAGCTTTGGGTCAAAGTGCTCATCGATGGAATGACATCAAATGATTGGATCGAGGTAGGCTTCTTCCTCGTATTGCACATTAGTTTATATAGCACATGTTGGAATTGAGTTGATTTCTGCAGTCATACCTGTCTGTTGTGGTTTACCCTTGGCCATAGAGAGTTTTTCCCTTGTAACATTTATTCATTCTGGATTAAAAATGTAGAGGGTATTGTTTCTTTTTCTCCTATGACCAATTCCCAATAAAATGTAGAATGTGGAGAGTCTTGTTCCACTTTTTTTTCCTGGTCAAGTCCCTGCATTATTGTATCTCACATTTGGTGTGGAGGTAATTCTTCTAATTGTTCTTCGCTTATTTACATTTTCATAATTTTGCATTCCTCATGAAAAATGCAAAAATATTGCTACTCTTTCTTCCCTTGGCCAAGTAAGATGAATTGTCTTTTCATTATAGATAATAAAAAGGTTTTCTCCCTTTACCAAAGTACATATGACAACATTGTGATATGATGCCACTTGGAGCCTGCAAGGATAGGATTTGAGCATTGTCTTTCTTTGTATCCCTTGCACCCTATACAAGGTATGTCCATTTTCATTATTGATGGTGTTGCGAGGTTCCTTGCTATAGTTTGCTTCCATGTTTTCCTAGTTGATATCTAGTTATCGATTGACCATTATCACACTGTCATTAGCTAGCCAATATGCCAAAATTTTTTCTTTAGATTTGACATGAAGGGGGGTGAACAAAGGAATGTGAGTAATGTAATTTTGTATTTCTTCCAAACTTGAATAGCCTCATATTATGGGTGGACTAGTCTAGAACGACCCCATTTAGCAATCACTCAATAGAATTTATCATAATAAGAGAAGTCTATCTCTACTATAAACTTGTCATATCCATGTGTGATTGTATAAAAATGTTTTTTTTAGAGCTTCCAATTTAGCTGAATTGTTTTTATTTGTCCCAAGGACCTTAAAAAGACTCTTGGAATAAATTTTGGGATATCTCTGAAATATTCACCAATACATGCTAGTTTTTTCTAGAGCTTCCACTTTAGCTGAATTATTTTTATTTGTCCCAAGGACCTCAAAATGACTCTCGGAATAAATGTTGAGGTATCTATGAAATATTCACCAATACATGAGGGGCTTGGGTTCCCATTTGAGGTCCCATCAAAATTGATTTTTATGAAATCCAAGAGTGGTATGGACAATTTTTTTTGGAGATTTATCTTGAGAAGATAATACTTTAAGTTTCTTTGACAGCTCCCCAAATTCAATACTCCAAAGATCTATAGTTCTTTGATATTTGATTTCCAATATTCATGAAATTCATAGCATGATTTCTTTTATGTTATGGGAGATATCATCCCACAACACATCTATACTCCTGTGTTCCCCCTTGAATATGCACTTGTTGTGTCCCTTCCAAATAGACCACTAAACAGATCATGGACCTAGTTGTCATACCTTGTTTAATATTGGGTTTATGAAAGGAGTGGAATACCACTATTATAAAGTGGCCCAAATGTCATATATATTCTTCTATCTATTTACCTAAATTCAAGGAACATCTATCCCATATAAGATCATCCTAGTTACATTGGTTGGTTGAAGAGGTGTTTTGTGATTTTTGTCTCTGCTTATAAATGAAGCAGAGAGATTGCCTCTTGATACCTATTCTTTGCAATTGATTCCAAGTTAAACCATTCCACCAGAAGATAAACTAGAAGAAAGTGAATACATATGGCCATGTTATTGAATTTCAAACTTTCTTCTAGATGCTAACTTTTTCATCTAAGATGTACCCTACTTCTATTTTGTAAGTTTTTTTTAATTGAATAAGTCCTTCCTCAGGTTTGTCCCCATCTAACTTTATAATGATTGTCCTTAACTATGATCTTTCTTTCATGTAGTTTTTATTCTCGAAGCTCGACTCTTACGTATGTAACTGTTGGGTATCTCTTGCTTTCCAATATGGTCATCTAGCGTCCATTGTATTCGGCCTATCTTCCCAAAATTAACTTATTGTTTGAGGTGTGGAATGTAGTTTTAACTTTGAGAAGATACTCCCAAAATTAACTTCTTGTTTGAGGTGTGGAATGTATTTCTAACTTCTAGAAGATATGCTTGTCTACATAGTCATATTTGACTTAGAAAATTGGAGAGAAGCGATTGCACAAGATAGTTGCACACAAATAATAATATTCTTATTACACCCAAATCAATATACACTACATGAATATATAGTTGGAGTCAGATCCAATTAATTCTAAATCTAGATGGAGATGTTGAGAAAATATCCCAACTATCTCTAACAAACAAAACCAAATCTCCTAAAGTAACAATACTCTAACTAATCATGTCATTTTGCCATTATTCTCCAACACTCTCGCTTAATGGATACATTTTTTTTTTTACAATATAGAAACTACAAACAAGTCATATCTATCATATTTGTCTAGCTGGTCTTCATTAGCAACTCTACCCACTCTGTAATCACTCGGTTTTTCTCTTTTGTTCTCCCCACTTTCGAGCTACCTCTTGATCCATTTAAAGTACAACCGCTTCAAACTATCATTGATATATCTTCATGATTTACTCTTCTTGACTACCCCAAAGTATAGCCTCGACACTCAATTATCCTATGGATACACTACCATCTGTGAAATTTCCCCAAAGAGAAAATTTCGACAGTTATATAGGAAAATGATTTGATTACAAGATATTTTCAGTAGTCAATCATACAACTGACCTTCTTAAACACACATACAACCTATAAGGGTTGTTATTGAAACCCGAAGCACAACAAGATTCACCATCATATAACAAAATATGCATAACCAAACCAGTGAAGTGTTCTTGTAGCACCAAGAACCACTAATTTAGATTATGATACTATGTTCGTTGATTGGTTCTCCAATATAAAAAATTTACAATCAAAATACATACACATTAATTAATATAGCTGCCCCTTTTTTACTTCAATCTGGTAAATAGGAATACGAGGAGGTTGCAAATTCAAAATGAAAAACACCACCCCATGTGGAATATGAAATTTCCGTGTGTCCTTGACTCCTGTGATTTCGAAGATGACCCAAAATTAAGGAGCCATCCCAAATCTCTCGAATTAACATGATCTTTAGAATACGATCAACAGATGTTTACTCATACCGTTGAACGAAAACATTGGAGGAAAAATATTCTTGATCAAGAAGGAAATGGAGCACAGTGAATTGCTCCCCTCTCGCCGGATGCACATTGTAGCCACATGTCTCCCATGATAGCTCCAACTAGTGACTGGTGTCACTTCCAGATGGCTTCACGAGTAGCGTCTCATGCTCTTCTCTTTTCATAGGTATGGAGACAATAACATAATTCAGGCTGGACTTCTGGTAGTGTTGCTCTTCTTTACATTCAACTAGCAACACTTATCTCACAAAAACACACACATGCTAGAAATCAAACAAGCACACAATAATATACCTACATATTTACAAATGATTTATTATCAAGGCTCTCACATCTTCCTAGCCATCCCATTAGGGATTTAAGCCAACATAAGCTCTGATAGAAACTTAGAAAATTGAAGAGTAGAGATTGCACAAGATGGTTACACACAAATAATAATATCCATATTAGACCCAAATAAATATACAATACATGAATATATAGTTCGATTCAGTTCCAATTAATTCTAAATCTAGATGGAGATGTTTAGTGAATATCCCAACTATCTCTAACAAACCAAACCAAATCTCCTAAAGTAACACTACTTTAACTAATCATGGCATTTCACCATTATTCTCCAACAAATTGTTGCTACCAAGAGTCATTCCAAAGGATAACATCGTTTCCATCTCTAATTTCCTATAAGGATTGATTTTGAATTATGGATTTTTTTTGTGAAGTATTAATACAAGTCATAGAACCTTATTATTCCCCTCCATTCTCATGTATTCTCTTTGTTACATGTCTCTTACATATATTTTGCATCCTATTTTACTTGATATCTCTTCCTTGTTATTGAGACATCTCCACCAAATCTTTAGTGCTAGGACCTTGTTGAGGATCTAAAGGTCATGAACTCATAAAACTCCTAAATATTTTGGAAGATACACTTTGTCAGAACTTGTTGAGGATCTAAAGGTCATGAACTCCTAAAAATCCTAAATATTTTGGAAGATACACTTTGAAGGTACATGACCCTATTTCCTTTATTTTTAGGACCCCCAATAAATAATCTTTGCATATTGTTAATGAATTTCAAAATCTTAGGAGGAGTTGAGAAACTAGAGATAATATCCAAGGACCAAAAAGGAGATAAACCAAAATCAGGGAGAATGGCCCTTTTTCAAAAATTTAGTCCCTCAAGCCTGGAAAAGGGTTAAAATTATGATTGAGAATACTATCCTAGTGAACCGAAGCTCCTATAGAATACCTTTATTTGTAAATTAACCGTATGGACCAAAAAAGGGATAAAATACTACCATACAGATGTTACTTCAAATTTGATATTGACGAGCATGAAGGGAAACAATATCGCTCGGCAATATTTTCAATTTTAGAGGGTTTGAAAAGGGCTTAAATAAGAGTCCAGGGGGGCTTCTTGTCTCAAGTAATCCAAACGAGACCAAAAAGAATAAATAAGTTCTTGTTAGATGTTTCTTTCAAAGTTTAAGCGAGCCTGAAAGACAACAAACCATGCTTATAGAGAGTCCCTCGGGTGTGAGCCAAAAAAGATGAAGAATAATGGGGCTTCGATACATAGTCATGGTAGGACTAAAAGGAGTTCCAAGCCTATCGAAATAACTCACAGCATGGACGCCAAAATGTAACAAAGGATCTACCTAGGGTATCCATTTAGAGGAAGGCTCTACCACCTAATTATGACACTTCTAAAGCATCATAGAAGGTTCTGTGTTACACATTAGTGGGATCGATCCTATGGAAAAGCGAAAACCGTCAACAATATGCAATATGCAAGGTGATAAAAAACTAGCCTATATGAAATTGTTGAAAAACAACTTTACCACGGGATGATGTGAGTGTAACCTGTCTCATGAAAACACCAAACCAAAAGAAAAAAGTTTATTAGAACGACCCAAAGATCTCTCAAAAAAAAACTTAAGTACCCAATGATCCAAGAATAGGGAAAAAGAGGACCAAGTTGGGGAAAAAAGAGCCAAAAAATTCTATAAATAGGGGTGGACAACTCATTTTAACCATTGCAAATTGGAAAATAACCCAAAATCCAAAAACCCTCTTCTTTAAAACACAAATTCAAGGAGCTACAGTGGACAAAAGATCTTCAAACCTGAACCAAGTAAGTACAAATAAAATCTATTAAGATTTGCATTCATTATTTATTATTTATTTCATTGTTTATAAGGTGCATGCCCTAGTAAAAATGTCGGGATTGCATGTACGCATGCTTTCCACACTCAACATGCGTATGTATGCAGGAAAAGTAACACTTAGCCCCCGTACATATGTGACTATATGTAGTGTACCAATTTCTCTGATACCAATTTGTAGTGTACCCTTCACTACCCAGGTTTCCCAACCTCTCATCTTACCATTCCTTACATGGAATTATAAGCCAATGCATTTAACACAATTAAACACACTTAAAATACAGAGTGGAACATACTTGGGTACTGCTGCAATTAAACGTTCCATAGCATTCATCATTAATTCATTTACACAGTGGAAAACATGATACAAAACAACACAGTCAGGTTCAAATGTAATAAACCATATTTCAATACTTATCTTTTATCGGCTGGAGAAATCACCAACCAAGTGCAGGCCTTCCACGAACCTCCCAGCCTTAGACCACACTGTTCATCAGCTCAATAGTAGGTCACCCCCGAGCTGGGACTGAGCTCCACCCCAAGGCAAGGAATCCTAGGCTAGGCTGAGGTTACAGGGAAGATAGCACATACACATTTACCAGGGAGGAGTTCTCCCAGGAATCTCCCACGCTCACTGCACACAGGTCCTCATTCCCAACATGCCTGTTCCACCCCAGGAGAGTGCACCTTCTATGTCACCTAGACAGTCCTTCGGCTACCAGTCTCCCTTACCTTGGGTTACAGGAACTGACCGGACTGGAATTCTCCGGCTCTGTGGCAGCTACAGGGTTCCTTCCAAGAGTTCTCTTCTCCCTCTGCGCACTCTCTCACCTAGAGGAGTCGCTCATAGGCCAACAAGCGTCACGCAGTCCAGCACTGCGTAGTCACATCAATCCATGGGAAAACACAGACAAGGCTTCCCAAAAATGTTCAGCTGTCACAGGATAATCTCACGGGATGATTTCGGAGCAGGCTTCACGCCCAGGCTAGCTCCGCTTTCCCCGAACAACCAGGGATTCTTCCACTCGAGTTTAACACAGGGGATTTGGGTTCAGGAAATGTGTTCTCGGGTTTGCCTGGAATAGTCGCAGACTCATAGCTCTGCAAGGGTTATTGCACGGTTTTGCTCAGGCAAATACAGCTAACGGTTTTTCAGAGATAATTCGGATATTCGATAGAGGTCGTATGGGTTCCATGCACAGAGGTTCGGTTCAAAATGGAGGAGCGTCCCCACCCATGGTTCAGTTCAGGGCTTATATTTGCATGCACCAGGGATGACACTTGTCACCCTGGGAACTGCATGCATATCACAGCGCGCATCCCCTTTGCACATTCCCTCCTTGCCAGGAACTTAGGGTAAACATAAATGCACATGTCTCTTTTTGAAATAATATTAAAATATTATTTCCTAGGATTAAGCCCCTTAGGCTTAGCCCCTAGGCTCATCACTCAGCCCCTTTCCCACCTTTTAGCCCCTTGATCCCTTGCCCACTCTGTGGACGCTCAGTCCCCCATCACTCTTTCATCGT
>JASDQU010363560.1:0-11671 GCA_032191745.1 Picea mariana
TTTAGTTTAATATGGTGTAAGCTAGTTTCTTCTTTGATGTGTTCTATTCCTTTAAGTTTGATGTCGTTAAACAGGTTAAAACTCTGTAGAGGCAGAAGTACTACTCATTGTTTGAAATTTGTGAGAAACCAATGTTGTATTTTAAAATAACAATAGGCTAATTAATTCAGCCTCTCTGGTTTTCTGGAAAATCTCCTTTTTCAAATGTGTAGACATTATTTTTGTTTTACTGCTAATGCTGTTAAGGACAGTTTGAGGAAATGACACATTATACCATTGCTTTTTGGTTCCCTTCATTTTCTGTTGGCTAGGAAACACTGCACTATTACCTGTCACCTAAGTCACAGCATTCGGCGAATTTCAGGCTTGAAATTCGAAATTCGCCGAATTTTAAACCAGTTCGAATTAGTTCGCCTCAAATTCGCCGAATTTCAAATCGAAGTTGAACCCACATGTGGATTTGAATTTCTGGGCAAATTCTTGGAAATTCGACTGTGAAATTCGGCAAGAAATTCAGCGCATGTATTTTTTTTTTAAATTCGAGTCCTAAACCCATTTACATGTGGTGGATTTTTTGCCCGTCCACGTGGATTTTTGGGTTTCCCGCTCACAGTTTTTGGGTTTCCCGCTCACTTACCCTCCCAAAGTCGGGTTGTAGCACTCCCGACTTCATTTCTCCCTCCGCCCGACGTTGTAGCTCTCCCGACCGCCATTGCTGTACCTCTCCCGACTGCCATTGCTGTAACTTGTAAGCTCCATCGTAACTACAGTGAGCTAATAGTTCGAAGTTCGAACTGTTGTGTTTAATTACATATATTTTTCATTTTTATATTTATTTTATTCATATATTTTTAAATTTTTAAATTTTGTAGATGTCGAATTTATGCCGAATTTTATCCTAGAAATTTTCACTGTCGAATTTTTGTCGAACTTCAACGTCGTCGAACTCAAATTCGAATTCGAACCCGGTGACTTAGCCTGTCACTGATTTGTTCTTCTTGTTATGGCGTCCGTAGACGTGTTTACTAATCATGTTTTAAACATATATAGATGGACATGAGGGCTCCCACACACTCAGGGATACGGTGGCCAGTTCCAGCAGATGTAGAAAGCCTTGCATGGGATCCGCATACTGATCACTTGTTTATGGTAAGGAAATGCTGGATGTCTCTTACTGCGTGTTTTCTTCAAGGGCTGATTCGATATTTTGTTGTGAAGAGCCATTGCAGTCCTTGAATATGTGAATATGATGCAGAAGAATAGTTTCTTAATTCTGGAATTTAGTCATCCATCTTAATCACATTCACATGAGTAAATATATCTGACATAGTATTTTATGTGCTTCCAGGTTAGTGCTGAAGATGGCACTGTTCGAGGTTTTGATATCCGTGCAGCAGCATCTACTGCAGATTTTGATGGCAAGCCAATGTTCACACTTCATGCACATGACAAGGCTGTCTGCACGATTTCATACAACCCTGCTGCCCCAAATGTATGCTCCATTTTCCTAGACATTCTGAAATTTTAATGGAAAATTCAGACTTTTCCTATATTGATCTAATGGTTGAAACTATTTTACGCTTCTGCAATTTAATTTTCAAGCTATTATGTGATTGATGCTATGGCCTGAAATTTAATTTCTGCATTAATTAAGTTCAGCAATTTATTAGTTTAATTGAGATCATAAGGACAACAGTCATCTAGTCCTAGAAATTTGTGCAATCTATCTTTGAAAATGTTGCTTTCCATTAGTATTTGGTTTGTGGTTCACTCTATATGTTAGAGGAGCTCTGAAGAAAGGAGTACTTCTTCCCTCTATGCATTGGTTTCGATTTTAGTCTTGGGCCCTTGGGAGTGTTTGGAGACGATGGCTAGTGGAATAAATAGTTTTTGTTTATCACCGAGATTGACAAAGTATTTCTGCATCTGTATATTAGTGTACGACGAGTGTATGGCAAGGGATTGTGGTTGTTCGTACGCCAATTGCTTTTGGATTGGCTGTTGTACAATTGGAGGATGGCATACGGAACTTACAACAAAGTGTACGAAAAAATTAAATGGCAAATGGTTGTACAGGAACACAGGGATAGCTGCAGAAGCATTGTAAAAACAATTTGAGTTGTGTACAAAATCTTGTAGATTTGTAGGGTGCGGCTAAATGATGGATTTATGCAATGATGATGGATTGTAAGCAATTTGGTGGCTATACGATCCAATAAGATTGGTATACAAATTTATTGTACGGATTAGCTGTATCAATGACCCAAGTATGTAGAATTAACCCACAAAATTGGCCAAGTGCTGGATTTGATACCGACCAATGTCACCAACCAAACCATCAACCTGTCAAGGTCCTCAGGCTGCTAGGGCAGCAGCACAGAGATAGGTTCCCAATGTCACCACAACACCTACCCTTTCCCTGTTTGAGCCAAACTCCTACACTAATGGACTCTGGGAGGCTTCCCACATATGCACTTCACCTCAAAGGATCTATGACCAATGCCTAATAGAAAACACTAGGTGAATGTGGGAGTTAATTATTTAACAAAACCTTGCTGGACTGTAATTATAATTGCAAAAAGTAACTCAAACCAACAAGCTAAACTTACCCAAAATGCTCAAAATATACCAAGATTAATGTACAAAGATGGGTTATGTACTCTTAGCACTTTTCCGGATGGCATATACTTGTTTTACTTTGTTTGAAGTGGTTGGATATGATGTATCTCCTTGCTGTTATAAAATATCGGATCTGMAAAACAGCGATAAAACACAGAAAACAACRAGGCTAGTGGCCTTTTGGGGCCTCCCATAAGTTTGAAAACACACTAGGTGAATAGATCTGTGAGTTGCAAGGGTAGGGCAGCAAGATATACAAGTTTATGTATGCCCTAGAGCCTTGGATCCACAATTAAAACAATTTCCAGCAGGCTGGAAAACACTTTAGCAGATCTGGGGTTYGAATCCYCCTAGGGTCAAAACCCAAAATAATTTCCAGCCAACAAGAGGACTTATTTGGCTGAAAATTAGTTAATCTAAACCAGAAATAAATGATATTATCTTTAGAAAAACAAATCTGGAAATGTATGAAGGGTTTGGGAGGTAAGATACTTACTTGGTTGTCCCCTCAATCAAGAGAATGACTGATAGATCTTGATTGTATGCTTGCTGTAATAAGGGTATTTCTATCCTTGGGTTAGAGGAAGTTCTCAAAACAAAATTTCCAATAGATCTACTAGCTTGTAAGATAAAAAATTAAAGTGCAAAGCTAGGGTTTTTTTGTGTTTTTATATTTTATAAAAACAAAAACAAAAGGAGATTTTAGATTTTGAATAAAATGGTTGAAGAAGGTAAGTTTTTTACCTTTTACCTCTTGGTTTGATGAATTGTGACCACAACTTGTATTAAGTCAACTTCGAAAGATGCCTAGATATTGGGTTTGGAGTCGAAGGAATAATCTCCCGCAATACTAGTTATTGTTGATTTTTCACTAGGTTAGGCTCAAGCATGAAGTTTATTCCATTTTTAACATTTTACTTGAACTAAAGACTATTAATTATCTTTTACATTAATTATCTTTCAATTTATGGTGGGGCCGACCTGTACCCTTTACATCACAATTTATCGATAAACTCTTTGAATGCGGCCACAACCACTCTAGAAAATACCCCAGGGGCATTCTTTAATCCGAATGTCATCACCGTGTATTGATAACTGCCCCATTTTGTCGCAAATGTGGTTGTCCTCCTACGCGATTTTTATCTGATGGTACCCAGAGAATCCATCAGTGAATGAATATGCTTCTTGACCTCCTACATTTTCTAGTACTTCATCAGTGAATGGTGTTGGGAACGGGTCATGTAAGCATGCGTCATTCAACTTCCTTAAGTCGACGCAGATCCTAATCCCGCCAGTCTTCTTGTTTTGTACCACCATAGGGCTAATCCATTCAGATTCTTCGATTGGTTCAATGTTGTCAGCGTCGAGCATTCTGTCTAGTTCAACCTTAACCTTTTCCTTATACCTTGAGTTTAGCCTGTACGGTCTCTGTCGTATTGGCTTAGCTCCAGGTTTTAGTGGAATTTCATCTCCCCTAAGTCGTCTGCTATCCCCTTCATCTTTGAAAATGTATCCAACGTGTGTATGAATCAGTGCGACCATTCTGTTTTTGAAATTGATTGCTATAAAGCCCTACATTTTTCCACGTGATCCGCCAGGTCACTTTCTCTTGTGTATTTCTACGCACTTACTTCTGCTTAAGGTCCAAAGCGTATCTGCATGAGTCTACTGCACTGTGCCCAGTCCTTAATACTCTTTTTGTGCGCGGCCCACCATCTAGCTGGAGTTTCTTTTAAGACGATATCTAGTGCTAACAGCCTCTGCTGTTTAAGTACCGGTAATTCAAATGCTTTTATAAACACATTAATCTCAGTTAGGCCATTGTACCTGGGTGTGTAATATAGTTCTGTGCCAATCCAACGCAAAGATCGGTTTATAAGGGCACATCTTCTAGTTGATACTTCATGCATCGTTTGCTGCCAATTCTTTAGACTAGCCTCTGAATCTGATGCGCACGAACTGAAACTTCTCCAACTGAGCGCACCATCTGTTGTCGGCTCGAGATAATCCTCCATGCGCACAGTCAAATTATATAAATTGTCCATGTCATTTGCTCTTACTGATTCTGTATATCTCTTCCCTTCTGATGGGTTCAAGGGTGCAATAACCTTTAGATCCCCGACCTTGAAGATCATCTCCCTTCTTTTCAAGTTAATAATTGCTTGGTTATCAACCGTCCATTCCAATCCCATTAAAGCTGGATATGGTTGACTATCGTCTACAATCTCAATTACTTCAAAATCTGCCATGTTGCGCACCCCATCTATGTTTATAGGTACACACGTTAATCGCCCTATTGAGACTATCTTATGTTGATTCGCAAGCCTTCACTAGACAAGAGACCATATTAATCCAGGTTCACCCATCATCTCCCATGTCTTCTTAGGTAGTACATCGACATCCGATCCTAAGTCTAGGATAACATTATCCACATCATATTCCACAATCTGCGCATTAAACTTGAATTCCTCGTTGGTTTTCTTCCAACGCAATACTTGGTTTACCATTCGCTGTGTGACAGGGGTGCCCCTTCGTTTTGCGCAATGATCAATCATTTTGTATAATGTACTAAGCGCAGTTCGATCTCTCATCAGTTCTACACAACTTTTTAAGAATTCGATTAGTGTACTTACTTGCGCACTTGACTTTTCAGGTATCGTTGGGTCTTTTGGATGAGGTAGCGATGATGTGGACGCTTTCCCATGTGGTTCAAGTATTTTCTTTTGGGTGCTTTGATATGTCTCTTTTTCCCGCCGTGGGTTGAATGCTGGCATAGGCCCTGCAGACTTCCTTACCTACTGCTTTGTTTGATTTCCTTGAGTTGCTATATCAACGCCTGTGTGAGCTCCTCCACGTGTAACGATTGCAATTTTTGGTCCTTCACTGCGTTTTTCAACTGATATCATTTGCACATTTTGATTTTGATGCAGATTCTGATTTAGGTTGCCTTTAGCCTGCCATTTTGCAACTAGTTGGGGACAGTCGTCTGTTGGGTGATCCAGTGCTCTCCAATGTGTGCATGTGGTACACGGTTTCAGGCAATCTCAGATCAAGTGTCCTGGTTGATTACAATTATAACAGATAATCGGTCCTCGTCCTTTGCGACCAAAATTTCCTCTACCTTAGCCTTTGCCAAAATTTGCTCTGTTCCTGTGCTTGAAACCTCTCCGAGTGTTATACTGCACACCACTCCCATTCATGTTGGTATTATCTTCCTGGATCCAATGTGCTCTTCCTTAGTAGGTCGAATGCACGACAATCCTTTTCTTCATGTCCTATTGATTTGCAAAAATTGCAAAACACGTTCTTTGGAGTACTCTGGTATTTTTGGAGTAATGGAGACTCAATTGGATGATGTCCCTATTTCATACAGATCTCACAGTATCCTCCTCTGGGTAGTGAATTCAGTTCTCCTACTGCCAAGTACTGCGTGAATGCTGGGCATTCGTCCTTGTGGTGGCCCTCTGTCCAGCACTTGGTACACCAAATTTGTTCTCGCTTTTCCCTTCCTTTGGTAAGCTCATCCAATTGAATTGTTAATGCGGCTAACTGCGTTTGAACTTGCGCCATTTCTTGTCGACGACGACTCTAATTTCATCGTGATTTCCAGTGCCTCGGTTTGCGACGCAACCTTCTGTTGAATTAGTGGTCTATGAATGTCGGGTAGTAATTCTGCAATGAACCACTCTTGCTGTTGCTGATCTGGAATCTGGAAAGTCAGTCTCCCCATTACATCCTTAAAGCGTTGATTGTAATCCCATACTGACTTTGTTTGCACCTGCTTGACCTCCTTTAGTTCAGTAATATACTGTGATTCTGACTTTGGCTTTTTGAACTCCTTTAATAGCGCTTGCTTTATTTTTGCTAAAGTCCTAGATTGTTTGGTAGGTGTAATACCTTGTATCTTCATATACCATACTAGCCTGTGGTGCCTAAACGTTGTCGCTAACTGCGCATTCTTCATTGCTTCGTTCTGTATGTTTTTAGCGGCCCAAACTCTCTCGCAGACAAACAAGTGTTGCTCTGGGTCCTCTGACCCTACCCCCTTGAATTCAAGAAATCTAAGATTATTATCTATCCCCGCCATGTTGGTCTGTGTATTCCCGCCTTTTGGTGATGTTGGTACACTCCGATTTTGACTCTGCGCACTACTCCCACTATTTTGACTAGTATTGTTCTGTCTCCTTGGATAACTATGATGGCTTTCGACAAGTCTTCAAATGCTATTTGTGATTGTGGTGACACACATGGGGTCGTGGATTCAATGCAAGATCCTGTCTGAGTAGGACTTGTCGGCTCTTCTCTTACTGGACTGACACCCCTCTTCTTCGCCTCCTATATCTGGTATCTCTACAATTCAGACTTGTGCGCAAGGTTCCCGTACTTCTGGCTCACTGTGTGACTCTTCTCTCTCAGCCCCAGAATTTTTCCTTTTATACCTCCTTTCTCCGCGCAACTCTCCAAATTCATAGTCTTCCTCTAGTGTATTACCCTCTTGCATCCTCAGTCCCTTCCTTCCTCTTTCATGGCTTCCTCCCTTTTCTCAGGTGATCCTTCTGTTATCCTCCAATTCCCCTATGTGCACAAAGCTTGTTTAACTATCAGACTTCATTATCATCACATGTTTTTCACATAGCAACATCTTTATCCATGTATTTAATGATTTCAAGAACCTCCCACGCGGGCCTTAATTTTTTCTTTCTGCAACACTATATGACTGAATGCAATCTATGGCAAATTCTGTAACATAACCCCCTAGTATATTATCCAACCAAAAATCAACTGCTCGAGTAGTTGGGTTACTTATCGAATTTAATTGTCTTACCAGTTCCGGAGTCCAATTCTTTGGTGCTACAACACTAAACCTGCCTGTCTTCTCTAGTAACTTTTCTAGCCACTCGGTTGAATTTCTGGGAATTCGCCAAAGAAAATTTCATGTTGATCTATGAACACATACTTTTGCATCCATTGCTCATCACCCATCTGAGCGTTCCTATTCTCTTGTTGTGCGAAATCCCGTTCTTTTCGTTCCAACCAATCGATGATTTCTTCTTTAGTCGGCCTCCAAAACATTCCCTTAGTCACAGATTTTCGGTTCCGACAATGAAACCATTTGTTGGCTGCTTCTTGTCTGCGCAGGGGTTATCAGACCCATGGTACGGGTTGACCGTGACTAACAAAACCCTCAAGACACCGACCCTTTTTTCATCACCTGCTTGCGTAGATGAAGTCTCACCCGAGGTATCTATTGGGGTTGCAAGAACCAGGTTTCTTCAACAGTAAGGGAAAGGGAGGCTGATGCGTGAATCATTCTTCTTGATCTTAACTTATGTATCTTCTTGATATTTACCTAAACTATCACAACCTTACATGAACATTCCAGCATAACCAATTCATAGATGAAATTCATTTTGTGAAGTATACCATCATTCATGAATGCATAAAGACAAGTAAGAACACAAGACACAGTATCCTTTCTAAACTCCTTCTTTATTCATCTTCTTTTTGACTATTACATTCGAGATCATTCCATAACTTCATTTCTCTTCCATGCACACATTCCAACACTTACATACATAGATCTCTATATCTCTCTTTATATATCTATATTCGTGTCTATATCCCAATCCCGTTACATATTTATACCCCAAAATCTGGGGTTTCAAGTTCTATTCTTATCTATCCCAAAATAACCCATTACAATGCGTGGCATAACCATCTTTAGTTAACTTCCTATTTGTCTTCTTCTACTTCTTGTTCTTTATACAACTTTTCTGTTGTCCTTCTATATATGGAAAGTTGCACTATCGTCGTTTGTGCTTCCTTTTCTCACTCACTTGCTTTATTTTTTTGTCTTTACGCTATCTTCATCCTTCGAGTCCTTTTGTGCCCTTTCTATATTCTGCGCGAATCCTTTCTTCTGTGTGCTTTGTTTGTACTTAGATTCTTCTCAAAATTATATCCAACACTGCCTGTCCAATAGGCTGCCAACACTCACCTGTGGCTCGTCTCGAGCCACTTAGGCCTGTTGCCTGTTCTTCCATGCTGCAATGAACTGTTGGGTCGTAGCCTTAGCTGTTTCCACATCTGTGACAATGATGGCCTCTGTTATTGTGCCATGTTTCTGACTGCTTAGCCGATCTTGTTCCTTTGGTTTCTTTATGGTTCGTTGCAATTCGCCTTAGAGGGTCCTCCTTTTCCCTCTTGAAGGCCTCTTCCTGCCTGATGGCAGCTTAAGTCTGGATGACGACATCAAGAGGTGTGTTGCCGAGGGGTCCAACATCGCTTCTCAGAGGCACAATAGGTGGTAAGCCTCCTTTTCCTGTAATAATCTTTTCTATCGGTAAATTGCTTGAGACCAACAACCTCCCCCTTTCCGCCTACATCTTTTGGCCACATCTTCTGGTTCAGTTGTGGCATCGTATATGAGGTCAATTTCTGGACAACCTCACTTTCATTGGGATCCTGATCTGTTTCCTGCTCTTTTACTGTCATGAAGCGTTCAAAACCCTCGAAGCGGACACTGACTCTGGTTCGGTCGTTGTGAAATGTTACGAAGGAAATGATGTGAGTCCCTTCTTTTGGTATGCGCTCAACGCCTGAGTATGGATCCCTAACCAGCTCTGACACTGGCTGTACTTTGCGAACGTCCTGGTCCATAAACTTCAGGGTGGTAGTTTTGTCCACCATATCGCCTTCCCTACTCATCCCTAGGGAGGTCGGTGGTATTCCTGGTGGTATTCCGTTGCTGGTACCAAGAATTTGCGACTAAGGGAATGTTCTGGAGGCTGACTAGAAAGAAATCACCGATTGGTTGGAACGAAAAGAACAAGATTTCGCGCGACAAGGGAACAAGAATGCTCGGATGAGTGACGAGCAATGGATGCAAAAGTATGTGTTCATAGATCAACATGAAATTTTCTTTAGCGAATTCCCAAAAATTTTGACAGACTGGCTAGAAAGGTTAGTAGAGAAGACATGAAGGTTTAGTGTTGCAGCACCGAAGAATTGGACTTCGAAACTGGTAAGACAATTAAATTTGTTAAGTAACCCAACTACTCGAGTAGTTGATTTTTGGTTGGATAGTATACTAGGGGGTTATGTTATAGAATTTGCCATAGATTGCATTTAGTCGTACATTGTTGCAGGAAGAAATTTTTTCAAAGGCCCACGTGGGAGGTTCTTGAAATCATTGAATACGTGGATAAATATGCTACTATGTGAAAAACATGTGATGATAATGAAGTTTGACAGCTAAACGGGCTTTGCGCACATAGGGGAGTCGGAGGATAACAAAAGAATCGCCTGAGAAAAGGGAGGAAGCCATGAAAGAGGAAGGAAGGGACCGAGGATGCAAGAGGGTAGTACAATAGAGGATGACTACGAATTTGGAGAGTTGTGCGGAGGAAGGAGGTATAGAAGGCAAAAGACTGGGGCTGGGAGAGAAGAGCAACACAGTGAGCCAGAAGTACGAGAACCTTGCACACAAGTCCGAATTGTAGAGATACCAGATATAGGAGGGCGGAGAAGAGGGGTGCCAGTCCAGTCTAGTAATAGAAAAGCTGGTAAGTCCTACTCAGACATGATCCTGCGTTGAATCCATGACCCCATGTGCGTCACCACAATCACAAATCATTTGTGTGAAGTAAATTTATTGGAAGTGGAAATCATTTATGGGCTTAAGTAAAAATCAACATAATATTAGATCTGGGATTGTGAAAAGTGGCATTGAAGACTTTGGCACAAGGATTCGTAGGGATTGCAAGGGTTTTGCTCAGATAAAGGAAGGGAAAATAATTCTTGGTCAGTTGGATGAGGATGGCTACTGGATTGAGGTTTGAGGATAGGATGGACAAGGCTACAAATTTTAGCCCATGGAAAGAGCGGATTACATTGTTGTTGGAGGAGAATGAAATCTGAGACATTGTGGAGAAGACCTAGAGTATTCCTATAGATACAACGCTTTTGGAGGCCTTCACTAAGAAAAATGTGAAAGCCAAAAGGATGCTCTTGGATGTCGTGAAGGACCATATCATACCTCACGTGTCTGGAAAGAAAAATGCCTACGAGATGTGGGAGGCTTTGATAAAGCTATATCAGAGTGGAAACCAAAATCGAATGATGGTGTTGAAGGAGAAACTCAGGAGCACCAAGATGTCCAAGATTGGCATAATGACATCATATCTCACCGGGATATCACAGGTTCATGATGAGCTATCGATTGGTTGAGAAGAAGTCAAGGATGATGAACTTGCGAGGACAACTCTGAATAGATTCTCAAAGAAGTGGGCTCCATTTGTGAAGGGAGTTGTGGCTCGTGTGAAGCTCCCTGACTGGTAGAGGTTGTGGAATGACTTCTCTCAGGAGGAGACTCGGGAGGAGGCTCTTCAAGGCAGCTAGGGTAAGGGTGATGAGAACGAGGAGAATGTTTCTTTTCATGCAAAGAAGGGTAGGGACACGAGCAAAGTGAAATGCTTTGCATGCCATAAGACTGGCCACTATGCAAGCTAGTGTTCAAACAAGAAGGGAAAGAAGGAGACATAGGTAGCAACATCTGTTGATGAATGTAGCTATGTGAGAGATTCTCCAGCTTACAAACCTGTGAGATGTGGATCATTGCAACTATGTGAGTCTTTCTCTCAGCTTACAAACCTGAGAGAAAGCCCCTAAGAAGGGTACGTGGTTCCTGCCTGAGACAGAGCTAGGAACGTAGAGATGACCTCCATTCAGAGAGTTGAGAAGGAACTCTAGGTGATTATCCAGTGGGAAAGGCGATCTTTTGAGTTAGACGTGCCTGTGGCTGAGCACAAGGTGAATGTGTGAAATCCCAAAGTGCTGGGTGCATCGTCATGTGAACAGAAATGAAGATGATGTATTAGCCTCCTTTGAGCAACAGATTTGACGAGAAGACTCCACATGATTCTCCTGTGTGAGGTGTTAATATTATGGTAGCTGTGAGAGGTATTTACCCCCACGTGTGAACCTGACGAGAATAGAAGACTTCGGGAAGCAAGAGAAACCCTAATGAGTTGGCTAATAACCCTAGAAGCCT